>JANHFL010003718.1:72952-85673 GCA_032468155.1 Oxyrhabdium leporinum | reverse complement strand
TAATAATAATAATAATAATAATAATAATAATAATAATAATAATAATAATAATAAAAATAAAAATAAAAATAAAAATATGCATTTTTAAATGTTCAGTTGACTGAGTTTCATATTTAATGAATAAAATAGAGATAATAATAATAATCCCATGTGTTTATGTAAGGGAGAAAAAAAGTTTTATATGTGTAGGTGGAAAAACAAAGAAGAAAAGTGTTTTAGAAAAACAAATGAAGTTGGGAGATTCAAAGACAACAGTTTTCTAGAAACTGAATTGGTTAGGTAGCTTTCCCAAAATATTTACTCTAATTTGCAGTAGTCAAAAGATCACACATTTATAACAATCTGTGGAAAGGATGATCATCGTGCACTCTGCATTTGATCATCTTATTGTAGGGAAAGGATACACTTCAAAATACTGCTAGACTATAGAAAGCTGCTAAGCAATAAAGAGGCACTAGTATCAGCACTAATCTGTATAGGTTGGGTGAGCAGATAAAGGTAAAGGTTTGTCCTTTCCAGGATGTCCTAATCTAGGAGTGGTGCTCGTCTCCATTTCCTAGCTGAGGCAGCCAGCATTGTCCAAAGATATTTCCATGGTCATGTGGCCAGTATGACATAACGCTGTTACATTCCCACCAAAGTGGTACTTTGGGCTGTCAGCTTTCCAGCTGAGAAGTTCAGTGTCTTTAAACACTGAGCCATCACACCCTATTGGTGAGCAGATGTCTGATATTAATCTCTGATGGCTTGAGCAAGTTGGGATTCTTTATTAATCTTTATTAAGATTATTGTCCTCCTTTCTTAAATTCTTAAGTTTAATGGATATCTTAGCTATTCTTGGTCTTGAAAACAAAGCAGGAATGGACTTAGTTAGCTTTTGGATAGGAGACACCATGAAATTCTATGGACTTGGCAAGATTAGAAAATGTATATTTTTAAAAAATCCCAAAAGACAATAAAATAACAGAGTTGAAAGGGATTTGGAGACTTCTAGTCCAAACACCTGATCAAACAGGAGAACATACACCATTCTAGACAAATGGCTGTCCAATCTCTTCTTACAAACCACCAGTGATAGAGCACCCACTACTACTGGAGGCAAGCCATTCCACTGATTGTCAGGAAAATTCTCTTTAGCTCTAGGTTGGATCTCTCCTTCATAAATTCCCATCTTGTTCTGTTCTCAGGTGCTTTGGAGAATCTACTTCTGTATTATTGCCAAAAAAGTTAGATAGATCTGATACCTTTGTGAAGTCACCAGCAACTGAGCTTGATACAAAGAAAATCTTATGTTCTTATTAACATCTAGTTTTAAATTTTATTTGATGCAATTGAATGTATTAGTTCTTGTTTTGCCCATTATAGAGATAAGAGCTAAACTGTTCATAAAGAAACTGGTAATGGCAGTCATCACTGACTTCACTACATGAACCAGATGAACATTTCCAATATTGTAAGGATGGGGTTTTTAAAGTTCCATTTCCTCCCATCTGAGTAAATGGAGAGTTTTAGTGTAAGAGGCATTTGTAATTTTCTCTGGAGTCTGGACTGTGTAGAAAAAGGAATATATTTTAAAAGAAAGGATGTTCCTTTATACAGAGAACATCTGGCAATCCTAAACCAACTGTGACCACCAACCTGTATCTTACCAGCCGTCACAAGAAATGGCTTTGAATTAATATCACTGGCAGCTGGTCTTGAACTTGTGACCTAGAGATAAAACATTCTGTATTCTGTTACCAGCCCCTCCAGCTATCCAGCCTCATTGTCGCGCAGCAGCCAAAGATCGCCTTCCCTGATACAAGGGTTGTGGCAAAGACAGCTTAGTTTGGGCCAAATGTTCAGCTCCGGTTTTGTCATCTGGAGATGGTATCTCTCCAAGGAGATAATTGCACTTTGTCCACAGGCTTTGGAAATGTCAAAACAAGTAAAAGGCTTTATGGAAATATATCTATACAGTATATGTTATCTTAGTAGTCAGAAAAGAAATTTCGTTAAAATCCTTCAGCAAAGCTGGAAGTGGAGGTGGGGGGAAGAGAAGAGTGGCAGCAGTAATATTCTTTTCTTTAAGCCAAATCAATTCAGCAATCAACTCTGCAATTAACAAGTTCCATTCAGTCGATTTTATAACAGGAGATGAATTGAAAAAAGGAAAAAAAAGTTTTTATCCACTGGTCTCTGGCTTTTGCTTTTTCTTTTTTTTTTTAAACATAAAATCTCCAATATGCAACTGTAAGACGGTTTCCTCTTGCTTTTCAATATGATTTCCTTCATCATTAAGTATAAAGAGAAAGAGGAAGACATGCCTGGATTTTGTTTTAAAAACAACTTTTATTTGATCAAATGTGGACTTCATTTAATAATTTGTTTTCTCCCAACTGAACTCGGTGAACTTTTATGTATCCAATGGCACAGAAATGCACAAGAAATAACACCAAACACAAATAAGAGAGAATGAAGAAAAGTAGAACAATTAAACTGTTAGGCTGGGTAGACTTGACTTAAACAACTTGAACCAACATAGACCTGCATGCTTCTTTGAAACTGTTACCAGTTTAGCTACTTTCTCACACAATTTGGAGGGAAAGAATTATGGCCCGTTAGATTTTATTTTCAGAATTCACTATTGAGATCCTGCAGCTAATTTCTAGCCATTTATCATTTAAAAGAGAATGTTGCCCTTGAACTGATCTTGGATCCTGGTGACTATGTGAACACAACATGGACTCTGCTCAGCAGCAGTGGAGAAGTAGTTTTCTGTTGGGTTGTTCTGGGACAAGCTGTTTGTGTGTGCGTTTAAAAAAAAACAACATTTTTCAGTGTAGCCTAAAGCTCTAGAATTCCCCCATCCAAGTTACCAACCTGCTTAGCTTCCGGGGCTAGTTTGAGGCTTCTTAGCTTCTGAGAACAGGGAATGCTATTGGGAAAAGCAGGTTTCATCAACATAGCAATATAGGCATAACATATCTTAAAGAAATAGTGCCTTGTTTCCACAAATATCTTTTTGTTGTCCTGAATACTTATTTTAGAATCCCAAAATGTATTCAGATGATAACTTGTTTTGACAGATATACTTATATTGGTTTTATTCTTCTGCTTTTAAACTATTTAAAACTGAATGATTAAATCTGAATTTCAATTGAAAACTTGTTGACATAGAAATATCAGATTGGAGCTGGGCTTTACCAACTTGTGGAAAGTTTCTTTAAGAAAAATCAACAGACAATTCTTATTAGAATGTGAAAAAAAATATGTTCAGCAGTTGTCTCTGAAAATCTGCTTTAAAAAGTAGAAGACTTTTCTAGAATAATGAAAGAAATAGCACTGTGGGTTGCAGGGGACAGAGAAGAAGAGGGACTATGGTGAGTCTCTGTGTGCTTGCAGAAATGTTCTGGATAGAGTTCCATTCAGGGAATGCTACTGCTTGGAAAAGTGGTAGATGTACTTAATATGTGATTTAAAAGCCAATAACTACAGAAGGCTTTCCATATTTTCTGGTTGTGTGGTCTACCTTGGAAAGTCTTCCACAACCAAGCCAATTAACTACTGTCTTTGCTGCTATTCTAGAGATCATCCTGTATACATGAGCAGTGTTGTGTGCACTCTGGTTTCCCACTGATAGGAAATTCTAGTCTTTCAGATCCCACTCTTATGAAGGTAAGGCATCACAAAACCTTCCCACTACTTTAATGCCTCTTCAGTGGAAGTCTCTCCCAGCATTCCGTCTCCCCACAATGCAGATAAAATAAAATAGCAGTATGCACACGTCAAGGTGTAATCACTGCCTGGACAACCATTTTTACATAACCTATTGGCCTGCTAGGGAAGTGCTGGTAAACTCCTGAGGTTCCTTTTTAATTATTATTGAGAATACTTCCAGGATGGGGTAAATGTGATTTTGAGCGTGGGGACTAGGGCCAAAAATGGTCTCTGTGTAGAAGTACTTTAATATACACACATTATAGAAACAAGTGGCAGCTGTGGCCAAGTGGGCTTTCGCACAGCATTGTGTGATGCAGTAACTGCATCCATTCTGGACTGGGGGACTCTTCTCACAGACACTTATACTTTGGTCATCTTTTCCATGGATTACTGCAATGTTCTTTACATGAGGCTGTCCTGAAAGAGCATCTGGAACCTGCAGCTGATGCAAAATGCTCAGAGTCATGAGATTAGGATGAGTAGCCGTATAACTTACCTGTGCTCTTTTTTTAAGAATGGAATGATAATTGTAAACTTAGTTTGTCATTACAGAGCCTACATCTTATTTATTGTAATTGGTTTTCATTCAGATCAGTCTCAGTTTATATTGATCTGGAGCCTGACTTTATTTACTTGAATGTGCATTAAATGTTGCCCTGTTCTTCTGGAACTGGAGCAAACATAAAGGTTCTCAGGATTGACACATGCTCTGATTCTGCTGAAAATCATCATAAGGGTACTTAATCTGTAATGGCTGAGTCACACAAGCAACCAAACTCATTCTAAATATTTTAAGCTTGATTGAATGTGAATAAGTAGTTTAAGAACATACACTGGGAGGAAATGAGTGAACTGATTTTCTAAAATCCTTCCAAATATCTTGCTGTCACAAGCTCTTTCCCTTTTAAATACTTTGTAACATGAACACTTCAAAATATTAGCATTCCTAGAAGGCTTTCTCATTTTGAAGGAGCAGTCCTTGCTATCTAAATGCCAACATTTTATTACTAAGTTATGAGCTCTAGTTTTCAAATAGGACAAACAATGTTTTGCAGTCAAATAGGTAACAGCTGTCAAAGAAACAAACACTAAAGTGAATATATTAGCTAAAAGCTCTTTTTCTCCTAGAGATGGTCGTATGATTTAACAAAAAGTCTTACTAGAAAGTATGAGCTGCACAATTTTCATACTCTAAAAGGGTTTATTCTCCAGAGTGCAAATCCACTTCCAAAATTTGTTCTAAAGGAAAGTTGTGATGGATTATGCTGAATGTCTCCAAGAACAAGGGAAGTTTTTCAACTGCTTTTAAATTTGAACTTGTCATTAGTATGAGAAAAATCTTCTTGTCCACTCTCCTTTTATTTGTTTAATTGTTAGGTATTATTGCAAATGCCTTTGCCGAATGATTATTGTTTTGACTCCTTTAAAATGCTCACCTGGTTGGGGAAGGTGGAAAGAAAAAGCAATGAGTATTTAAAAAAAACCAATGAATAACATACATAAATACACACATACCCAAGTCACTATTTCCTTTCAGGGTAAACAAAGGTAAGAAAAGAAAAATAGCAAGATAAAGAAATTAAGGCATGGAGTAGGAAAAAGAAGTCTATAGCCAAAGAGGCTATACAACACCATTTTCTATATCTTTCTCTAACTCTCTATCCTTGCACATCATCTCAAAGCATGAATCCATTCTTAGCTTCTTTAAACATTTCACTTCCCTTTCTGGGAATCTCGTCAGCTCCATCCAACCATGACTTCCTCTAACGCAGGGGTGTCAAACTCGTGGTGTCATGTCATCACATGATGTATCATGACTTTTCCCCCCCTTCGCTAAAATGGGGGTGAGTGTGGCCAGTGCATGATGCATCTGGGCCACATGTTTGACACCCCTGCTTTAACCCTTTCACTCTTTTTTTCATAAATTTGTTTTCCAATATAGTTCTCTTTCACTAGGTGACCAAGCCCCACCAACATTATTCTTTTACTCGTGTCTTCACTTCTGTTTTCAATCCACATTCATTCATTATTGACTGCATCTCTTTTGAGTCACCTGACTCAGTTCTTAAGTACCCAATTCCCACTACATTCCATTTACTTTAGCTTATCTAGACATATCCAGCTCTCACTTACATATAAAGAAAGTTGTTAGAAGCAAACAAATTATTTGTATTAGAAGCAAAAATATATTTCATGTAATAGACTACCCACTATCTTTTGACTAACACTTGTATATCTTAAAATTTCTCCATCACATTTCCCAAATGTAGTAAGCACTAAACAATGCATGCCTGGTTGGGTCATCATGTCATAAATATTTCCTTACCTAAACAGGGGAACAGAATGATCTTGGGTAAGCAACAAACAAGAAGAAAGGGAGTAGAGGCAACTTCCGATTTCCTGCTGACCTCCCCATTGAGTTTCCTTGTGGGAAACTGGCAGGATCATAATAAATTCCTCCCTCTCTTCCTCCTCTTTCCTTTCTTCCCTGATTCCTTCCCTCTCTACCTACTCTCCCCTTCATATAATCTTGTCCTTCCTTCCTTCCTTCCCTCCTTCCTTCCTTCCTTCTAATGTAATGCAGAAAAAACGTTCATTTCTTTCCTACCAATTCATTTAACTTAAGGCCAAGCTTTTGATATTGTTCTGACCCAGCCTTCACGAGCCCCACTCAACAACCTACTGGTGAGGAAAAACTCATTTTTATTTAGAAAGGCAGGAATTCATGGCATTCACTGACAAAGCTCCAGGTCACAGATCCGTAAGTGATTCACAAGCCGTAACAATCTTTGAGTTTCTTCCAGGGAGCCTCAATTAGCACTTCAATCCCAACACAAAGAGTCCTGACCAACCTGGTTAATGGCAAGGAAGTTCTGGCAAGGAATCGGCTAGAGGGAACACTTCTGGAACATGAACGGATATCTCTGACACCCATGCCACCCACACCCCTCCTCCTTATATCCCAGGCAGGGAGGGGCTTGTTAACATCTCTTTCTTTTCCTGGATAGCTGGCCCTCATTCCTCTGTTGCTCTCCTCTCTGCATTTTTCTGCACATACGTGCATCTGGGACAGGGCCCAGATGTTCCTCCCCCTCACTCAGCTCAGGTCCCATAAACAGCTGTCTCTCCACCTGAGCATGACTAGATGGGCCCTGCTCTGCATCTGGCTCTGAGACCTCCTGCTTCTCAGAGCCTTCCCCCAACTCCGATGGTAACCCAGGCACCCCCTCCATCCCCTCTGACTCATCTGACTCGACTGCCATTTCCACTGGCAGTTGACGAACCACAACAGATATATATTTCAAAGAAGAAGCACATTTTGGTAAATTGCTCATGAATGAAGTGTCTACCTTCCAGTTCTCCTGGACTCATGTACCCCCATGTCCTTCTATTATTTCTTAATAAAAAATAATAATTAGGACAATCTTGGATGAGAGGTGAAATGTCTTCAAAGAAAAACCAGAAAGTCCAATTGCCTCTTGAAAAAAGCAAATTTGGGACAACCATGACCTGGATAATGGAGAATCTCCATAAACATTTAATTAGGAGAAAAATTAAGCAGGTAAAACCCTGCCTTTTATTGTGCAGCAATTTCTTCTGTGTTCTGCACCCTCCCTATATTTCATATATTTCTATATTTCATATATATTCTAAAGAAGACTTTATGAAGGAAACTCTGGAAAGTTCTCTAATGGAATTTCTAAAACCGGGAGAAAGTTTTGTTCTAAAAGTGGACAGATGGAAATGCACATCCCCATCACATTTTTCTTTCAAATTTCACGTAGAGAAATCCCAAGAACAAGTAAAAAAGGAATCTAGAAGTCCCTTTTACCAGAAGGAAAGAGAAGAAAAAGTGAGAAATTGCAAGGCAAATTTCAGCAGTGTTAGTTCTAATCAGAGTAGTCACTGAGACAGTGTTATAAATCAGAGAGTGGGCAGTTTATATCAATAGCAGTGGGCTTTGTGGTAAGAAGAAAATATTTGGGGGAAGAGAAGCAAGGAATGTCTGAGCTTTCAGCTCAGCAGCAGAAAGCTCAGACACAGAAAGCTGCCTAAGCTAGGGATGAATACCTTCTTTTATTGGGGTCCAAATAGGAATCTTGTATGCAACCTCATATATCAACTTTTTAAAAACTTCCAGGTTTTCATTTTGTTCATTTATTGTTGGGGAGGGAAGGAGTGGTAGGTTGATTTTTTTAAAACATTTTTTTATCAAAATAAGCAGCCTCTGTGTGAATGTTACCTTTGATATAAATCACTTTATGTGTGAGTTTCAGGAGGCTTCAGGACCCTGCTGTTTCCTGCAGATTTAAGAATATACTATGTGCAGTGATCCAAATTAGCCAATTCCTGAGTAATCTTTTTTCCCCCTCTCCTTCTATATTTTTCACTATAAAACCTTCTTTATTTCAGCTCTGGAAATCTGGTCAAGGATAAATTTTCAGAGAGGCAGAGTGAAGAAAGCAGGAGTGTTGGTGCACTAGAAGCAGAAAAGTATTTTGTAAAACAAGGCTGTGAAGCTAATTGTCCTACTGTGCCAAGGTAGATGTTTTAATGCCATGTTTCAAAAGGGTGGATAGAAGGTAGATTTAAGCTTAAGGAACTGGAACACATGGAAGATAGTTCCATATTTTAAAAAACATCTATGAGCACTTAGATAATACATAGAGAAAGGGAATAAATTTCCAATAAATTGTACATGAGTTTTTCTGTTATTCCCCTCCTTACCATAGGCTTGCAGAAAGGATGCTACATATGTTCTTAATATAAGATAACTCTACGGGCTGTTCCCCATGCCCTCCTTCCCCACATCAAAATGCCTTAATAACAATTTTCTTCTGCCATTTTCTCATGATGTTATTTTAGTGATATCTCCTGCTTAAAGTCATCCATAGTTTCACTTTTTTTTCTTTCTTCCATTTTTTTTTTTGGGAGGGGGGGAGCGGATATGATCCAATACAGGGTTGAGATCTAAGAAGCTCCCATTGGTCACAATGCTTCCATCTCTATTTTGACTTGCACTGCAGGAAAAACTGGATTAAAGGTGCCTGTAGGGGCATCTATATTTGGAAAGCCAGCCTGGTCCTTTTCATTGGGTTTGTCAGGTCTTACTCAGACTCCTTATAAGCACTACTTTAACAGTAAATCTGCCTTTCAAACATGATTTGAAAGTCAGCTTCGGTCACTTTTAGGCACATTACAGTTTTTGCTGACAAGAAATGACTCCTTGTGCTGTTACTGTTGCCAGGGTTTTTTATGCCTCCTGCAAAGTTTGTTTATTTGTAAAATTTATAGGCCACCCATCTAATCTCAATGTTACTGTATCACCTTTGACTGGGGTATAGTGGCACCATTCCATTTACCTCATTCCAGTTTTGCTGGCAGTGGGAACATTCACTACTTCTAGATTCTGCTGGTCTTTAGAATATCAGAACTTGACTCCAAGGTGCAATTCCCTGGCAGCACTAGCTAATCTTCGTGGAAACAAAGGGAAAAAATGGCTTTGGGTGTTCTCATTATATGTTTCACTGAAGAGAAAGTTGGAATCTTTTTAAATGACAAGTGAAAATTCACACATGCAACTTTATGTACAAAGTTTCTTAGAAGAACATCCTACAGTACAGTTACTGCAGTTACTGCAGTGGTCCTTAATAGTGAAAACTGAGATTGAAGAGATTATTATTATTGAAGTTTTAAAGTACAGATTTGAATTAGTTTGGAAGCAGATTTTCCTTCTAGAAAAGGGTCATTACTTTGGGCTGAAAAAATCCATATGACTCTTAGATAGGAGAAGTAAGCTTCTGCATCTCTCTCTATCACAATGTAGTCTTTGTCCAGACTTTTTTCAGTCCAGTTCTGGTATTTCAGATCTAAAAACTAATAAAGGATCTTATCCAACTGTTTCCATCAAGCTGAAGATCATATTTTGTAAATGACAGTGTCAACTTTTTCAAATCTTTTTTCACGTTATATTTTTTTCTGGCCTCAAATTATCCTTACGAAGTGTAGTCAGAATTGCATGCATTTTTTTATGAACAAGTGATACTACCTTTTCATTGTGGATTCTTCCTTCCAGTTCACTAGCCTGAGTGGGAAAAAAAATGCTTGAATTATTCAGACAAGATGTTGTCCTATCTATGCAGTCATGATTGTAATTCACAGATATATATCAGTTTGTACCAACAAACCGTAAACATGACATATCTCCATTGCAGGCTCTTCTCTGTCTTTACAAATCAATCAAGAAAATTGTATTTCATTGACTTTCATGGCAAAAGAAAAAGGATTTACAGCTAGGAAAACCCAGCAGAGCTTTCCAGTGCAAGTCTTATAGTTAGTAACAATTGGAAAATAGAACTATTCATCAATAGTCCTTCTCTCCCATTCATATTTATTAATGTAATTATCTAGTTTCAGCAAGTACAGCAAGTACATTCTGAGCCTGTAGCTCCAGCTGGAAGCTATTCTTAATCCACTAATATTTAGAAGATTTGTGAAAGTAATTCTAAAGTAATTCAGAAGCTTTGTTACAAGACTTACATTTTTTTCCAGTATATTCCATCCATTTGGTTGAAAGACTGAAACCCTATGCTGCTTTTCATAATTGCTAATGATTTGACAGTGTTTCAGTTGAACAATAAATATATGACATGGTTGCTTTCCAGATAGCTTAATAGAAAATCTATTTAAAAAAATTGCAATGTTCTTTAGAAAAGTGAAAACATGCACATCCGTACCCACACACAAACATTTAGAGCAGGTAAAACAATTGCTTTCAGTTTTAATTGTTAGCGTACATCAAGTTAGCCAAAAGATGTAGATAACATGATAACTCTGAAATATGGTGAACATGAGAATATATGAATATGATAACTCAAACTATGTGTGTGTTTGTGTGTGTAGTACAAAATAAATAAATAAATAAATAAACAGAAAAACAATTTTTTAAAAAGCTCAGAAAAGAAAGGGAGTAAAAGTGCACAGAAGAAAGTAGAAAAAAAAGAATTATTTTAAAAAAATGACTTCTGACTTTTAAACTTAATTTAAACTTAAATTATCCTTGGATAAATTTCAGAAAATCAGTATAGGTTAACCATTTTTGTTTAACTATCATTTCTGTTCTAAAAAAGGCCCCTTGAGGTGACAACCATATAAGGATTTTAGGAGACAATATTCAATCAATGGCACATCTAATAAAATACAGACTCACTGTGGTTTAATGATGTTGGAGATGGCTTCTGCTCCAATGATTCAAGCCCTAGCACTGCATAGCAGGGTAAACTCCCATCACTCACCTCAATTGAACTTAGCAGTTCAAAAGCATGTTCTAGGTGAGTAGATAAATAGGTACCACTTCAGTGGAGAGAGATGAGCCAGCACTTCATATGGCATACTGCTGGCACAGAACCTTCCTGGTTGTGACACCCATTCACAAGATGGCTTGGGTGGCGGGAGAGGGCCTTGGATGATGCTGCAGGAAAAAGCCATTCATTTTTCTTTCTAGTTTGCCCTTCTATGGTGCACCTTGGGAAGCATGAAAGCGTGTAACTACAGAGCTGGTAAACAGGCAACCAAACTACTGCTTGTAGTCTCCTGGCTAATATAACAATGCCATATGCTAAATAAATAAATAAGTAAACTAATAAAATATTTTTTGAAATCTACATTCACCTTGACTTTGTTGTACCATAAATAACCATGCCATGTGTATGAGCTCAATCTATATTACATATTTTCACCCAATATACTATAGTCTAATATGTATGGCTTTATCAAAACAACTCAGTTCTGTATTTTACTGCCCAGCTAAAAAGGCTTTATGTTCTCACTTATATGAAACACTATCAAAGTTGCAATAAGCCCACCTACCCAAACTGTTTGCTGAGTTAAGCAAAGGTTTGTAAAGCTCTTTAATGGTAGATATGACCTTTATTTAAAATATACTTCTGCTCAGCAACATGTTTTGTTGATCTTCGGGGTTTATTGAAGAGAGTTTTCAATGTATACTCAAGCCACTGGAAGCAGCAGCATTTAACAGCTGTCTTTAAAAAGATCTGCATAAGAGACGTAATACAATGTGTATATATTTCTAAACAGAATTAGAAAAAAAGGATGATCTGAAATCCAGTGCCTCTGTGTAGCTTACCTTGCCTTATAATCACTCCTCTCACTATTTTTGTGTTTAAAAAAATAGGAAATAAAATGTAATGCACTGATTTTACTTGCTGGTTTAAGTTACAGTGAGTATAAAGAAGTATCTGAAATTGTGTAACTAAAGCACAGTTTTTATTTCTGACAGAGTTGGGTTGTCTGGATTTTCCTCTTATGTGAGATATTCTTATCTGCTTTCTTCATTTGGGAAGTTTTAATTAAGCCAAGCATTTTTCCTCCTTATCATCTCTTAATGTTTGTTGCATTATCTTTTTTGTAAAGTTAACTACATGCTTTGGCAAGGCTCTTTATAGTTCTGAATTCTTCTACTTAAGGAAATAATATAGTTACTGTTTTATATTTCAAGAGAACATTACAACCATACAGAATGTATTTTAGGCCTGAAAATAAAGTTCAATAAAGTCACTTGAATAAAACTTTATAATAGTGGTACACTAAAAAAAACAAACCATTGCTGGTAAATTCTTACTATATGTCTGAGAAATGAGGAACAGTGGTAATAAAATTCCTGAAGGGTACAGTTTTTCATAAGTAAACGAGAAGCAAACAAGTGATTTTGAAATACATCAAAAGGTAATTTATCCTTTCGCACTGATAAAGGTCATAAAAGATTTGCTGGGTCATGGCTAGCACCAAGAAGCAGTACCCTTTTTTTTTCTGAGGGATTGGAAGACAAAGGCTGCACATTTTTGGTAAAAGAGGGAGAGGCCCCTCAATTTACCTGAATGGTATAGTTTTAACATAAAATCAAAAGCCAATTTAAATTTAAAAATGGAGGAAACAAACCTCTAACCTAAAAAGCAAATATCTGCTATATGTCTTATTTGGCCATTGTGTCTGCTTTTTT
>JANHFL010003718.1:46854-58741 GCA_032468155.1 Oxyrhabdium leporinum | reverse complement strand
CTGGCTGGCCCTGCCTACCCCATCCCTCTCACCCCACCCCTCCCTTCCCAGGAGCCTCCATGCAGCTCATTTTGAGTGTGAGGTAAGTGCAGGGCCCATGCAAGAGGCTCGGGAAGGGCAAAAAATGGGTCTCCCTGAGGCTCCGGAAGGCAGAAAACGGTCCCATTTCTGGCCTCAGGAGGGCCTCCAGAGCCCAGGGTAGGCTGTTTTTGCCTTTCCAGAGGCTTGAGGAAAGCTTCTGGAGCCTGGGAGGGTGAAAAACAGGCCTCCTGGAAATTTTCACCCTCCCGGAAGCTGGAGGAAAGTCACCGGAGCCCGGGCAGGGCAAAAATGCCCCTCCCTGCTGTGGTGCAGAAGGTCAATTAGGCCATGCTGACTAGGTCATACCCACCATGGCCACGCCCACCCAGCAACCAGGCAGAGAACCGGTTGCTGAAATTTTTGAAGCTCACCCCTGTATGCGTGTGTGTGTGTGTGTGTGTGTGTGTGTATACTATGCAGAACTGAAAGAATATTTGTCTTAAATCCTATCCATTAATGAAATACACTGCCTTATTAGAATGTCTGATTGCAAATAAGAATTGGTATGTTTATCTGAATGAATCACCTTGACTCTACATTGGACAAATTTTCTAGCAATTGTGCAGACAAAATGTAAAAGATGTACTCTTTGATATGAAAAATATATACACCTCTGAAGTTCCCTTGTATCATTTATCTTTCATTAAAGGGGGTAGAATGATAAAATTAACAACAAAAAGGGAAATTAAAAAATAAATGGTGTTTCCCTCTTCTTTCTGCTGGTGGAGCCATAAAAAGGGATTTCACTCTGTCTTCAGAATTCTCACCGTCCTAGTTTGCACAGCCCATGCAATTATATTGTGTTTGGGAACCCATTACTAATTTTGCATTATTTTTAACATTATAGGTCTCCATAGCAATAGCTGAAACTATCATTCCTTAAGGCTTAATTCTGAATACACGAAAGTGGGAATTACTGATTCTAGGGGATAATGAGAAATGAGCATTGCGTGTTTGGGGATCACATATAGCCTTAAGCAATTTGGTTGTTAGCTTTTGGTTTTCTTCTTATCCATCAACGTTACTGTTTTTCTCCTGCTGTGCATACCACTGGAACAGAAAAAACAACAACAATCTCTGTGTCTGGAAGCTTCTTTTTAAAAAAATGACTACATTTCAACCGCTTGAGTGTGACAGTGACAATCCATTCTCGTGCATGTTCTACTGGATGTTTATTAAAGTATTAGTGATAGTTCTAAGGACTAAGGTAATCTAATTGGACAAGAGTGGCATCAAGATGGCTATGAGAAAAAATATGGAAGATCTGCTGGTTGCAGCTTGCAGGAAAATCTTAGCTAAAAGCAATATTCTTTTATTCTACCCTGAAGTGAGAAATTGTGTTTATACATTTATTACTCTCCCAGGAGCTCAGAGGTTTTTTTTCTGAATTATATCCTTACACATAAAGTAGAATTAGGTGAGAATGACTCCCTTAAGGTCCTCCCCTCTGTTTCATGGTCATGTAGGGATTTAAACTGGAGCTATTCCATTTCTAGGGTGCTTCTATGTCAGGGTTTTATTGTGGAATTGCCTCAGTTGAAACATAATTATTTGGTTTTCAAAGTATGATATTTTCTACTTGTATCTAGGGATGTGTGGATCAGGATAAGCTAAGGCCATGTTATTACCAGGAATGTTCAGATAATATTCTGCACCATATTTACCTTACCACAGGGTAACTCTGACTTTTCTGTATGGAAACATTCTGGAAATTATGGAAAAGGCTCATTGACAGAGCTTTTGAATGCAGTTAGTATTGTGCTGCTCTATTCCCCACCACCACCACCACCACACACACAGGCATGTAAGAGTAAGAGTTCTACAGGTGTTTATTCAAACCTGCCAAACATGTCTTCAGAAAGCACACACACCCCATTGCACAGGTCCAGATTCCAAGCTCAGTACTGCAAGAGTCACTGGGTAATTGGGTACAATGGGCAAACACGAAGTCCAGGGAAGCAGGCCCCAAGTCGAATGGGTCAGGATATACAGCACAAGCACACAAAGCATGAACTGGGCATGTCGCTCCAGCAACATTCAATCCTCAGGGCAGGATTGAGTAAGTGATGTTGGTGCAGCTCTTCATGAGAGGCGAGATTGCCTCTTCGCAAGTAGCCTATCTCCTCTCTGCTCTATGTGTCCTTGGATCAGGAAGAGGTGTGGACTCTGCCTCCTCCTTATTGCTAACAGGCAACAGCTGCTCCCCATCCTAACCTGGAGCCTCCTGGCCAACTTGCTTGTCAAATAACCCAGATGAGGCTGCTCCATTAGGCTAACACTCTTTGAACCCCGATCCTGACAAATACTCTCCTCTGCACTTTCCTCTGCTGACATGCCAAAAAAAGTCAGGTGAAAGATGAAAAGGAAAATGAGACTATAGAAATACAGAAAAGAAGAAGTTGTACAACTCCATCAAGGCTGTTTGAATTTTCCTGAGATATGCTTGATTGATAGATAGATGCACAGATTAAAAATATAAACAAAAAAGGTACCATAGTAAATCATATATGCAATAGCTAATAGCTATTTTAATATCTTCCAAGGTGTACCAGTTATATTTGGGCAGGGCCCATACTCTATTTTTTTATCCATTATGGTAAGACCTTGAAAATAGATCTGTTTGATCTGAGCCACATATGAAAAGAATCAGGAAGCATCTCTCTCTCTCCCTCACCTCTTCCTCCAATGAGAATTGATGTTTTGACTTTCACTTTACAATATAAACTAAAGTGCCAGCCAGCACTGTTTAGCTTAACCACTTACCTCACATAACTGTGCAGCGGAAATCCAAAAATAATATTGTGTTCCCAGTTTTTGAGGAATAATGTTCAGTCAGACTTGGAATTCAAAATAATCCAGGATTGTGCTTGGCAGGAGAATTAGCTTTACAAAGGATTTTGTTGTAATAGCTGAAGTCTGATCATATTTGAGATAAATTATGTCTTACATGCATGCACACACATATCTACATATGCATATATAAGGACCTACACACAATATGACATGGCTAATGTATTTTAAAATAATTTTACCCACAATAACAATGCAGTCAAATTAAAATAAATAATTATCATCTACACCAAATTTCTTTATAGAAACTGACAGCCAGTGTAGTGTACTGGATTAGAAGTGGTGAGATCCACTTCGGTATGGGTGACTTTGGGCCAGATTTTCTCTCTAGCTTTAGATTCCTAAGATTCCTCAACTAGGAAGTTGAAAACATTTATTAACTCACTTTGGACCAGCAATATAGGCTTCAGTGAAGAGGACTTCTCCTTCAGCATATTGGTTTAGGCTAATAACAAATATTCATGATTAAATATAAACAATTTTGCAGTTATAAGGACAGAGCAAAGGAAAGCTAAGAAATTAGAAAGTTCAGCAGGGCTTATGCTACGTAAGTGTGCATATCTGTAGCCAATATATGTATTCTTGCTTTCGTTACAAAAATATTTGTGGATATTCAACTAGGAAACAGAGAGCACATATAACATATTAAAGACCTACACAGTAGGTCTGTAGTTCCATTAAAACCATCACAACTTGCTACTTAGACTTGTATATGTATGCATTCATATGTTGGTGTGTATTCAGCAATCCCCATTGTTTTTCTCTCTAAACATTTTAGTTTTGGCAATTCCATGGTACAGTTTAATTTTGTGCACAAAACCCAAGTGCCTTATGTGTTACTTTAATGAGACTTGATAGTTTTTATGCAAACCTGCTGTTTTCTTTTGAGTCATTATAAACCCACTTTCACAGACAGTATGTGCAGGATATCAAAGTACACACAGACATCATGTATCATATAATGAATCTTCTGGTTAACATGGCCGTAACAGAGGGATCTGCAGTTAAGCTGTCCTGCTGATTGTTGTGTTGTGTTATATGTTTTTTTTCTGATGGTATTTACATAGATGGGGATGGACTGTTAGACTTGCTTGGGTTAGGGTGGACTGGACCACAGGCAACTTATGGGCTGTGGGTATGACCCTTTGGCATACCCACATTACACCACTGTTCTTTGAGCTGCATTGGTTCTCAATAGGTTGTTGATTGAAGTTCAAAATGCTGATCACCAACCTATAAAATCCTTCAGGAAATGGGACCAGGTTTTTATGAGATCATCTTTCTCCAATTGTTTTTGCCTACCCCACTAGATCTGGCAAGGTGGTCATGTTCTGGTCCCTTCTTTTAAGTAGTGTCATCTGATGAGATTCAGGAAATGAGCTTTCTGTGTTACAATGCTGACTCATTTGAACATCATACTTGCTAACATTCATTTGGCTTCAACCCTGTTGGCTTGCCATAAGCTCTTATCTGGATGTTCCCTAGGCAAGTGGCCTGCAGACTGGGAAATATCATTGTAATTTTGTTTTGATATGACTATAGTTATGTACTTTGAGTTAGACTATCCTCAGGGGTCATCACATGACCGTTATGATATTATTGCTTATTGTTGTACTTTATTACTTTTATTTTGTTGGAGTTAATGCCATCTTTGCTGCCAGAATCTAACAAAGAAGCAGCACAGCACAGAAAGTCTGGGGTGCATCTCAGTTATTTTCCTGCTGTAATGGTTTTACAGTGCTATATTTTTAACTGTTGATAAACTAATTTTAGAAGAAAAAAGAGCCCAGGAAATAGGCATATAGCCAAGTCAAAAACAGTGAAATCATTCACGAGTTCTATAATTCTTGACCATTAAATGCATGAGGTCCAGGGCAATTGTCCTTAGTAATTATCAGTTCTCTCAAGGCTGGCTGGCTGCTTTCTGCCTGCCCGGCTAGAGTATTCCAATAAACACAAACAATGTCAAATTGATTTCTGTACTGAATCAGGTTCTGAATATTGAATCTGAAAGATCAACTTGCACAAGCAAAAAGATTACTGGGAAACATCCAACAGTAAGCATTTTGCAGCTTACCCTTATTTTATAGGAAAGGTAAAATTAAGGAAACCCAGATTAGAAATGTGCAAAGCAAAATGCAAAATGCATATATTCTGGAAATGACATTTCTTTGTTTTGTTTTAAATGTAGATTCCATGATTGGCTATTATATTTCATTCTTATAAGAACCATAAAAAAGGGAATCTAAACTTCAGAAACAAAGTTGCTTCTTTTAACTGTTCAGCTAAGAAGGAACCAGTATTTCTAGCTCAGGACTTCTCTTGATCCGTATCATCTGATGACACTATTGGCATGTTTAACAATATCTAAGATAATTCAGTTATTTCTCTTCACTAAATTTTGTTATGGCAAAGTGTTGTCCATTTTTCTAAATCCTTTTTAAATTGAGGATTTGAATTAGAAATATAGAAATTACAAGAAGCTGTCTTCAGTTACTCAGGATATAGTCATTCAAATTGAAAGGGTGGGCTTAGTGCTTACAAATGGTCGATATATTGAATTCATAGGCATTATTTATTCATTAGAGGAGTCTCTCGAGATACTTAAATTAACAAGGTTAACATTAGACTTGCAAAGGGTCCTTAGTACATCCAATAACAATCCGATAACAATCTGTAACTTCCATGCATGGGTAGACACTGCATTGAAATAAAAGCTGGTCTGGTCATCAAACTGTAATTCGTTCACACTTCCTTTGACTCTCTGTTCTCCAGCAAAACTATACTGGCATTTCTGGTACATTGTGGGAAAATGAATTTGCAGTTCAAGCTTCAGGGTTAATAAAACAGCGAATGTTCTGGCTTTGTAGCAAAGTAGGAAATGGATTCTATTTAGCATTGAGGCCACAGATAATGACATGATATGCTACTTTTTGGGATGCCAAACTTGTAAATGAAGATGTAAACGTTAGATTTCATGAGTCCAGCCTACCAATCTCTAGCCTCACTTCATATACTTAAACAGAATTGCACTGATTCCTATTCCTTAGGCTCCTTTAGCAGATATGACACTGGGCAGGTTTTATTGTGCCAAAAAGAAATAGTAAGAATGTAAAAATCCAAACCTAGTAATTTTCTATCTGGATAGGAGTATAGCATCATGGTGCTTCTAGAAATAATGGATTGTCCTAATGATGCTTTGAAGGATACATCATGAACACCTACAAAATCTGCAATTTATGAAGCAACTTTTCTCATATAGCTCATAATTCAAAGAATGATGTATTTGCTGCCATACGGTATCAAGGTCTCTATGCTACAATGGAGACAAGGAATCGGCTGTATCTTTCGGACATAACAAATTAGCCTTTCATTTTAGTGGACTTGGCTCTAACAATACCTCAGAGTACCTCCAATGATTTCCTCAGTGGGCTAAATAATCTGCACATTTGTTTTTATTAATGGTGACCTTTAAAGTGGGCAATTAATTACATTTTTTATAAAGTTTTCCCAGGCATAACTTAGTAGTAAAATTATACAGAAATTTCTTGTGCAACAGCAACATTTAGTGCCCAATAAGATCCTTGACTCAGCAATTGGTAAATGAATTATAGTTTAAAATCAAGTGTAAGAATGTATTAAAGGCCATTTTGCCATAAAAGTTTGATGGACGTTGGCTGAGAAGAAAACCAATTGCTTCTCAGTTTGAAAACAAAAAGAAGGAAAACAGCCCAAAGCTTTACTCCTACACATTAAACAAAAAACAAAAAACTGGCTAAGCGATTCTATGATTCTTGGCAATTTCCTTTGTTTTCTAAGAACTGGACACACCACAGCATAGAAGATAATCATGCACTATACTTTATTACAGCATACACCTTTCCCGACAATAGGCTTTTGCTACCAGTTAACTCCACCCTCCTAGACTGTGCAAGTTGATATGCACATGTATCCAAGTCTTTGATGCTCAGTCCTTACAACAAATAAAAGTTTATAAACTGACATACAATTTACCTCCCTCCAAAAATTCTTCAATTCTTTGGAATTAGGGACTGTCTCAGTATGGTTGCTCTTATTTTGGTTGCTGCAAAGATTTAGGTCATGTTCCAAATGTTGCTTTTAACTAGTGTTGCTGTTGAGCACCCAAACCAAACTCCATACCATAATCACACTAAGATGTGCTGCTTATCAAAGTTTGTGATCCTGATAGCTGAATGATCACCCTCTTGCAACTATTGCAGGCAGTAGTTGTAAATGTCAAGTCATTGTTTCAGGTTTCAACTGCTTCCTGTCATCTCCTTATCTCTCCTGTTTCTACATATCCACATATCCATTCTGTTAACTTTCCCTTTTGTAGGATAAGGGCCTGGGTGATGTGAAATGGCCTGTGAGTATTGACAGGTGGCTCAATTAGCCCCATAACTGGGATACCTGTGTGGATGTCACTGAGTGCCTTTGTGCCGTTTCTCCCAGCAAACTGAGGTTTGTATGTATCCTCTCAGACCTCTGAAGCTATAAACTTTTATGGTCCTTTGGGAAAAGGGATGAACTAGCCCTAGCTTTGGGGGTTTATATCTCAAATTTTCTAGGAGCTCAACAGTGTTTACATGGATTCATTTTATCTTCACAGCAAGAAGTAAGTACACTCAGAGTAAGTGTCTAACAGAAGTCAACCTCAGGTTGCCATGTTTTATAAGAACTAAAGTTAGAACACATTGAGAGAAATAGAATTGAAAAAGTGACTGAGAATACCTCAAAAGATAATGTCATACATATTCACAGGGAAACATGCTATCAGTTGAAACCAGACAACCCCAAGTGACAGCTAACAAGGAATAAAAGAGTAAGTTTTACCTAACTGAGGCAAGAGCCAATGAAAATGAGGAAAATGAAACGGGGCTGATGTGTGAAGGAAGGATGCTGGCATAAGATAAAAATGAAGAAATCATCCATGGATGGAATTTTCATTTTAATACTCTGTCTTAAACAAATGCCCCTTGCATTGTTTGACCAGTAGGACAGTGATGTTTAGTGAATACGAATGTGCAAGAGTGTATAGCCCAGTGGTGGCTAACCTTTTCAGCACCAAGTGCCAAAACGGAAGTGTGTGTGTGCATGCATGCGCGCCGTAAACCGGAAGATCAACTTCCTGACGTGCATACATGGGAGCGCTGGAAACCGGAAGCTTAGCTTCTTGGCGTGCACATGTGCGCTGACCACCCTATCTTCCAGTTTCTAACACACATGTGTGTGTGAAGACCAGCTGGCCAGGGCATGCATGTGCATCAGGGAGCTGCTCTTCCGGTTTCTGGCACATGCGAAGACCAGCTGGCTGGTGCATGCATGTACTCCGCAGAGTTGCTCTTCCGGTTTCCAGCACTCCGATGCGCACAAAGACTGGAACCCGGAAGAGCAACTGGCAATGGCTGACATGCCTGGAGAAGTGGCTCTGTGTTCCCCTTCCAGCATGCATGGCATAGGTTCGCCATCAAGGGTAGAGCCTAAACCATTTTAAACAATAAAGCTAAGAGGTTAGCAGATTCTGTGTTTTTGTGCTATGTTTTTGAATTTCCCATTATTTTATAACTTCCCAAAGTTCATATCTGTAAACATGATTAATTGAACCTCCTTTGTCCTAGACCAATACCTTAACCACTACAATACATTAGATTTCTTGTTTAACATGACAATTCAATATGAGAAATCCAGATCTTACAGGAAATGCTAGCCCCTAGCCCTGTTTTCCTGTAACTTCCTAGTACTCCCTACAACATCATGATGATATAACTCTCAGCAGCAAAACTCGGAATTATCATACTGCATTTTTGTCTTGCAAAAGAACAAAATAACAACACTGGTGTATTATGTCTTTGACAGGTTTAATATTCTATTTCACTGACTATCCCAGTTAAAAAATCTGAAATAAGGTGCCTGAAATATATTTATTTATTAAATTTATATCCTGTCACACTCCTATAGGATTAGATGTTAAACTATCACAACAAATAGAAATAGAAACAGAAAACTGAAAGAAAATGATAGTTTTAGAAGCAATAAAAAGAACAAATGCCCTCTAAAAATCTCTCTATTATCAGAAGACCACTAAAATATTGAATCCACAGTCCCTAAAGCCATTCCAGGAGGATCCTATGGTTGATGATACTGAAAATTGCTAAGAGATATAACTGGATCAGAGCATGTTCATCAACATTTCAATGATCTTCACTAAAATGTAAGGTTGGAAACTGGAAGTAGTTATCCAATATTTCTGGATCCAGGCAAAGCCTCTTGAGGAGAGGATATACCACAACATCCTTCAGAATTGCTGGTAATGTTCCTACTGACAATAATCTCCCAGGGAATAGCTTTCCTCCTGTTATATGAAAAAGAGGTTCAGAGATCTACTACAGGTAGTAGAAGATACTGTATCCTGGAAGCATCCCAGTTCCTTCAGAGGCTGGAGGCCAAACAAAATTCCCCATAACCTAGCCAGATATTGCCCTAGTCTCTGCCCGATATAGAGCCAAGCTTCAAGAAAAACTCAAGCAACTTCATCAGCAAAATGCTGTGCCAATTGGCCAGTGAGGTGTAACTTTGAAAAGGGACCTCGGGAAACAGGCTGGTGATCCAATAAGAGAAGTTAGATGAGAAGAAATTCTATCCCACAGATCTCTCTAGTGACATCACTGAATCATCCTATTGCTTATGGCCTTCAGGGACAACAATGTTTGTTTAAAAAATAAAGAGTGGCTTCCAGGTGCAAATCAATTACCCCTCTTTTAAAGATTTATTTAGCAGGTGATATAAAAGACTTATATGGTTCTTCTGCTAATCAAAATAAGCTATTTTGAATTCATTGAACAAATAAACCCATTCGGTTTAAGGCAGCTTTCTATGTTCCTATATTATGATACGTATTATCAATGTAAACACAAAATAATTAAGAATCGTCAGAGTGAATCAATGATTGTATAGGGAATTGCTTTCTTTCTTTTTTCTACTAGCTACAACTCTTTCTCTGTAATAATTTATGTTATTTCTAGTATTTTTTGCTACCTAGAGGAAAGTACAGGATGGAACATGCCTCTAAGGTAGCAGGCTGAAAGCTGACCTCTCACCTATTGCAAAAGGCTAATAGTTTGTCACATCTGCCCATAATAGGGATCAAAAATCCTCCCTGATCTCTGTTTCAGGAGATAAGGAAAGGGAAACAATTAACAGAGATCAGAGAAACCTAAGGTTATTTACCTTGTGTGTATGTGTGTGTAAGATAGGAACTGAAAGATGTGGGGAAATGAGAATGAGGAAGAATCCTACATCTCAAATCTTTCACTATTTAGATAAGATTCTTCCACTTGAAGAAGTAGGAGATTTAGAGCTGTTGTGGAATAACAAATCAATTTTCAATGAGTAGAGAAGGCAAATGTTTATTCGGCAATGATTGTTGGAGCAGATACAAGCACTGGAATGATTACCTTTTCACAAACATGTATGACACAATGTGTTCATCTATCATTGGTTTGATGCATGCTTTTGCCTTATATAGTTATGTTTTATTCTGTAATGATCTTTTATTTATTTATTAATTTTGTATTCCATTGCAATTTTGGATGGTGTTCAAGACCCACAAAGAAAATAAAAGATTAAAATATCCACAATAAAATTAATACAGAACAAACTCAATGAAACACTGAAATCTGTTAACTAGTGACTTCCCCAACCAAGAATGTCTTAACATTTGCACTGATTTATTACTTTGCTTCCCTTGTATCTGACATATCTATTTGGAGATAATGGAGAAGGATGTTTTATTTCTCCCTAAAATGCCAATATTGAAATAATTGCCATTAGAGGATTTCTCCATTCAAAGTTTTCCAGCACAATGCATAAGAAATCTCAGAACAAAATTATACACTCTAAAGAAAAATCTTGCATGGAGAACACATCACAAAGGCACGTGGGGAGGTGTCGGAAGATTAATTGCCTCCAATTATTACATCTACTCCCAGGTTCTTGACAACGTACCTGGATGAAAATAAAAAAAGTTAAAAAAGAAAATGAATGATTTCAAGAAATGTGTGCATTATAATATATTGATATGTATTGATTCCTATCTGCTGAGCAATATAACATACAACAGAGGGTTTGTTATACCATTGACTCATTGTACTCAAGGTTATACTTCATTGGAGTGTTATGATCAAATGAATTACTTTTGGGTATTGAGATAGTGAACTACCTGTCAGTAATGGAATTTCCCTCCCTCTATTATCAAGTGTGCACCTATGTGCCTGATCATGTATTTTATTTATAAAAATCTATATCTGGAAGTATCTCTGAGTGCTAAATAGCCTGAAAGTATAAACCTATGAGAATATAACAGAGTTTATGAAAAATTGGAAAGACCTAAAATATATATTTAAATTATTAATTAAAGCTATTCATTTATTTAAATTAATCTATACATCTTAACTAGTATATTATGATACAGACACTGAAATTAACTAGGGGTGAAAGAAAAAAAAAGTGTTTGCAGAAAATAAGGACGAAAGTGATTGGACTATAGATAGGTCACTAAGCCCAGGTTAGTACAGGTGCTACAGAAGCTGATCTCCTGTCTTCCATAGTCATGAATGTGATGAAGATGGACGGAAATGGATGCCTTATCAAAAGTTGAAAAGAAGAAATCTACAAATAGGCTTGTTCTGTCAATTCTTGCAAGAAAAAAAGGAGGCTATTCTTTACCTCTTTATTTCTTTTTTTTGTACTGATCATTTTTCAGTAATGGCTAGATAATCACGCAATATTGAGGCAAGAAAGAAGCTAAAGAAAGTGGCTCATGCCACTTTAAGCATACATTTATATATGCTATTCCTCTATCTCAATATCTATCTATCTATCTATCTATCTATCTATCTATCTATCTATCTATCTATCTATCTATCTATCTATCTAT
>JANHFL010003718.1:7100-19244 GCA_032468155.1 Oxyrhabdium leporinum | reverse complement strand
TTTGAACCGCTAGATTGAATCAGCAGAAGTGGCCTGCAGTTCAACACTCTAACCACTGCGCCACCTAGGCTCTATCAAGCATATCAAGCATCCTATAACTACCTGAACTGAGAACAACTGAAGACCAGAAAAGGAAAGTTTAGACATAGGTATTTATATAGGAAAAGGTTTTGAAATGAATAAGAACCTTGAATTGATGAAAAAATGAATGACTTTTTGACCTACAAGAAAAACCTTACAAAATAAAGAATAAGGTTATAATTACTGAAGTGATGAAACATCCCTGGATCACATAATTATTCCACTATATGAATTTTAAAATATATACTTCTTTGGTCCAGGGGTGGGAGGGAAATTGGAAAAGAAGGCTGCAATGCAAAATACTTTATAGAGTGAGATGACAACATAAATTTAATAAATAAATAAATACTTTATCTCCAAATTCCAAGGGTAAAAACTGATTAGGTAGGATTCAAAACCTTAGCACTGTTTACAATTGTATTAGTTATGCATGTGTCTAAAAGACATTTAATATATAAAGCTTTTGGCAAGCAATCTGGAAGAGGAAAATGATGCATCTCCCACATCTTTCCCGAACATGCTTGGCAAATCATCTAAAAGAGGCTTCAGCTTCACCTTCAGGCTGTCCCTCTTCAGCATATAATATGTGATTTATCTAGTTGTATAGTATAACCAAAGTGTTTTGCCCATACAAAAAACCCATCATTGTTTGACCTGTTCCTCTTCTCTCATATATATATATATTCAGTTTTTTGTCTGTCCCTAATAATATCATCCAGGCTAAATTGGTTTTGTAGTTGTTGTCTAGTTTTAAGTTCACCATTCTCATTTACAATGTCTTATAAAATACATTTTTTTCAAAATTAATAAGATTTGGATTTATCAATGCTTCCATTGTGGAAAGCCAGACTTGCATTTTCATAAGTTTTGTAATTTATTTTTTCCCATACCTGAAGCAAAGCATTCCTCACATAGTATCTTTGAAAATATCTATGTATCGTATTCGTTCCATACCATAAATAAGCGTGCCATCCTAGTTGGAGATCATGTTCCTCCAATAGTAATAATCTTCTGTGTTTCAAATTTATCCATTCTTTTACCCATGTAAGTACAGATGCCTGATAGTATAGCTTCCAATCTGGTAGTCCAAAATCCCCATTGCTTTTAAATTCCTGTAACATTTTCAGTTTTATTCTTGCTTTAGAACTAGATAAATGGCAAAAACTGTGGGACACGAACTATAAACTGACAATGGCTACTGCCAGTGGTGGAATTCAACCAGTTTCACTACTGGTTCAGTGATTCGCGTGTGTGCACAGCTTGAAATAAACAGCTTGAAAACTTACCTACAATGTTAGTTCTGGGGAGTAAAACAGCTGAGGCGCTGCCGCGCGAATCAGCTGAGAGGATAAAGGACAGGAAAATGCAGGGGCATGTGGGTGGGCCCATCTGATCATCGGACCTACTGGTTTACCCAAACTGGTCCAACTGGCTGAATCCCACCACTCGCTACTGCATATAAGGAAAATTTATATAAACTGTTTTATAGATGGCACTTGCCTCTGGCAAGATTGGCAAAAATGTTTAGCAATATGTCCGCCAAATGTTGAAAGTGTAATCAGACCTGAGGTACTTATTATCATATGTTGTGGACTTGTATGAAAGCAAGAAAATATTGGACGAAAATACATACTTGGTTGGAAAAGATGATTAATCAACATATAGATTGGAAACCAGAAATATTTTTTGGGGGTATAATACTGGAGGCCATGATAAAGGGACTATATATTTAGTTTTGCATTTATTGACATCAGCAAGGATTGTATTTGCACAATGTTGGAAAAATTAAAACACTCCATTAGATGAGGATGTAATTTGGAAAATATTAGACTGTGCAGGGATGGACAGATTGACATTAAAAATAAAAGATAAAAAAGACACAGAATATTATTTAACATGGAGTAGATTTTATGAGTGGTTATAGATAAGAGGTAGAAATTAGATGAAGAAAGATTATTTCTAGGTATGAATTAAATATAAAGATGGTTTATAATCATAATTATGCTAATATAATTAACAGAATCACAAATAAGCTAATCATAAAGAGAAATTTAATTTAATTAAATTATTCTGTTACATTATTATTATTACTGTTATTAGTATATATGTTAATATCTCTTTTTGTTCTTTCTTTGCTGTTTTGTAAATGATATGCCCTGACAATACACTGTATTCAAAATGTTCATGAATTTAAAAAAAACAAAACACATATACTTTTTTAAAAAAGCATATAATGTGAAATTTTACAGAACTTGTCAAAGCCATCCAGTCTAGAAGACCTCCAGTTTATGCTGAGAGGGCTGGTTGCCTTCAGTATGTCCTGAAGCACTGGCCACCAGGTTTCAGTGGTTGGAAAGAAACATTTGTTGTGAATGAGAAACATGCCAGATTGGCCTCCTTTAGTGCATGCTATCAGCAATCTTGTAGTACATGCCAAAGCCACACAGTGCTGTCAAGGAAAGCTTATGATAAAGGGCATTTGTGGTGGGAATTGTCTTAAATTCAAGTATTTTCTTTTCAAGTAGATAGGCTTATTGCTTTAAATAAATAATTATTTGCTATATTTCATGAGCAATTGAATTAGCTTCCTGAAATGATCATTTTGCTAACCTTATATACATACACACATATGTATTTATGTGTGTTTGCATGTGCTAGCATATAATTAAATGCAGATGGGATGTTGCTATGTAGCATTTATACCTGATTTAGAGAACAGATTTTCAGAATATGAATGAATAAACGGCTTCTCTGTGGTACTTTTTAAATATTCTTCATTAACTTCTAAAAGATACAAGACAACTGTGAATGTTAATCATCCATCACATGCAAGAAAAGTACTTGCCAAATTGATGATGATATACCAAATATTGTCTTTCAAGATTTTGATTGAAAGATAACTTGAAAGGAACGTATTGAAAGGAACATATTTGATATAAACTCCCAACATTGTACATTTTACATTAGACAGTTTAATGGGCTCTGGCATGGAAGAGAATATATATACATGCACTTGGATATGTGCACAACACATAGAAGTCGGTACATGGCTACAATTTTCCTATTCTTTTAAATTTAATCTAAATATGCAATTAGCCTAACCTAACTCCTTTATAACAATTTTTAAAGATCTGGAAATAATTTATTGCCAAAATCTCAAAACTACACTTGGTTCTTTGGTGCTGGGCATCAGATAAATAAGTAATGTAGTTTAAATTGATTTTTTAAAAATAAAGCAAGATTAATTACTATTCATAGAAACTTATATTTATGAAATAAAATATGTGAATGTTCTCATCAAAATGGCAATGTTGAGTCTTCCTGACCATTACAGTAATATCCTAACAAAATGTAATGAAATTTTAATAGAAATATAGTTTCTGTTAGAAGACAGTTCATGTGGGAAACTGGCTTTTGCGAGACTTTCATTCTCAATTTAATCTTTATTTGAAAACATAAGTGATGGGTGGCGCAGAATACCAGTCTAAATATAAGTATTTCTTTGCTAACAATTAATAGTCTACAAACAACCTATTGATTAAAAAGATGTTCACTGAATAACTGAAGATCTTTCTTCTGTTTTGAAGGACATCAGCATGAGATATTGTACAAAGTCACTATGTACAATCTTCTGAGTTTTCTTGACCTGATACTTCTGATTTTCTTTCTCCTTCTCTTAGTTTGGGGTTTTATTCTCTTTTACTTCAACCTTACTTACTGTCACTTCATCTTCCCAATATATTTGATGTTGGAATATTTAAATATCTATAATTTCAGCAATCCATAATTATATCTAGTAAGTGAATGGTATTCCATGCTATTCAGATGAAACCACTGTCCGAGCCTCACTTTGTAATTTCAGCAATTACAAAGGCAGGTGGAAGTTTTTTTTAAAGTTCTAGTGTTTTGTGACAGATAAGGATATATCACCATGAGGATTAAAGCAAAAACTACATATACTTTATCCACAAAGACATACAAAAACAGTCATCAATTCATTTTCAATGGAAGCCAGGCCTCTGAGTTTTATGGCTCCACTTTGGACTCCTAGCCATATCCATTTAAATGGCAACTCCAAACCATGTTCTTAATTAAATGGCATTAATTAAGGAGGAGTTATTACAGGTGAATAATGACTGTCCTAGACCTCTTTGGAACAAAAAAATACCAATTTGAATCACATTGATTAAATCCTCAGGCCTTGCGCGCACCTAGTTATTCGAAGATCTGAATTTAATTTGTGTGAGTGCAACCAAACTGTGAATGCAACATAAATGTGAGTTCAACCCAGAGTTCACTGATACCTTTGTGTACTAAAATAACCACATCACAGTTCATTGCTTCCCTCCCATCTAACACAAATTATGCAAAATCATCTGCCAAAAGAATTATGCCTGGAGTCTGATACAGAACATGTAAAATGTTTCCTTTTTAATTGACTTTTGTGAAGCTGCCTTAAGGATAATTTTTATGCAGAAAAATATTGTTACTTTCATACAGGTTTTAATGTTTGTTTTAAATGTTATGGGCCATTCAGGTACTGAGTTCTATAATTTAGTTGTCATTTTACAGTGGATTGGAGTGAGTTATTTTATCATCTTTTGTTTTTGCATTTATTAATGTCACACTCCACCTGGTTATAGATCATCAAAATTAAAACAATAACAGGAGAAAATACAAAAAGAGCGAGCAGTTTATAAGAATTGCCCATTGTATGTTAAAACTTGTTATTTGAGCAAAATTGGAGTGAGCCCTTTGCGACCGAGGAGAGCTATTCTTTCTAAAAATGGATGATATTGTGCTGCATGTTAATTTAGGATTAATTTTCAAATAACTTATTTTTTTTCTGAAGAACTATTATAATTAGGATAGTTGTAAACCATCTGATTAGTCCCCTTATGGTGAAATTTAGATCTGCATTTCCATGCACTTTTGATTATCACCAGAGCTCAAAGAAAATTTCAGAAGTGACTTACTGTGGATTATACAAGGAGTTTCACAGGAATAAAATGGTGTTTAAATTTAAAAGTAATGTACTTATCTCACTCTTCATTCAGACTTTAAATCAGAATTCCCAAATGAGTTTACAAATGGATCAGAAATGTTCCAGATCAGGTCTCAGCAAAGTGGTACAAGACCAAAAACCTGAAATATGAATAAAATATGAACTGAGACCCGCAACATTTATAGCATGTGATACAGTATTAAAAACATAAGAGATCTGAGGATTAGGCCTCACCATCATACTTTATTATCATTATTTGTGCACCGAGACCAAATGGGGAGGAGGATTTTCCTACCTGTCATCTATCCCTCAGACTGACGGAAGGATGGCAGGCAGGAAAGTTCCCCCTCCCCATTTTCCTCCCATTCGTCAAAAAGCCTCCATTCCAAATGCTGAAGTTTCAGAATGAAGGATTTTTGATGAACAGGAGGAAAATGGGGAGGTGGGATTTTGCTGCCTGTCATCCTTCCCTCAGTCTGTGTCTTACTGGGGGTGAGGTGGGGGTGAGGATTTGGCATGGGTGGCCTGGTTGAAGGTTCTTTAGGTAAGCTGGTGCGGAGCACATAGGGCAGCTCCGCACCCCCTGCCTTGCTTCATCCTCTTTTCTAGGTGTGCCCTAATTTTTCCCCCACCCATGCCAAGCCCTCACACCCACCTGCTTTCCAGGTCTGTTCTCCGCTGTGCGTGCAAGAAGTCTGTGGGACTATGGTAAAAAAACCCCCACCGTAGTTCAGTCTTTCCAACTTCTCATGGAAAAAAAAAAGATCTCGTGAGTATTTTTTTTACCTTCCAACTTTGCAAGATCTTTTTTTTTCCATGAGAAGTTGGAAAGTTTGAACTACGGTGAAAATACCAACAGGTTACTACAAGCTCTTGGCATCATGGTAATAAATATATCAATAGCATCTTATGCAAAGCCAAAGACTCAAAAGCTAAAGAAGACAAAACAGGAGGCATTAATAACATACAATGTAAGGACCATGAAAACCATTATGTGGGACAAACAGATAGAAGATTAACAGAATATATCCATGAAACTCAATTGACAGTCAAAAGACATGATGAAAACCCTTAAATGTCACAACATTCTGACAAAACATTCAGTTTTAATTGGGAAATGTCTGCAAGGAAGGAAAGCAAGCTCAGAGAACATGAAGAACCTAAAAATGTTTTATTTATTAATTTATAATAATTATTTATTTATTAGAATTTGTCAAACAAATAAAAATACATATACAGGGACAATAGGCACATTACTGAACTTATGCACACCCCTCTACTAACCACTTAAGTATGATGTAAGGTGCATGGAAGTCAATTTGTGACTGAAACTGTGAAAATTTGTAGTTGAAACAACTGAATAAGGTAGAACATTCCAGAATTTGACAACTCTATTACAGAAATCATATTTTTTACAGTCAAGTTTAGAACAATTTACATTGAGTTTAAAGCAGTTGTTAGCATGTGTATTATTGTGATTAAAGCAAAAAGAGTGATTTACAGGTAAAACATTAGTACATATAACTGTGTATGCAATGCCTAGTTCTGACCGCAAGCAATGCAGTTCTAAGTTATCCAAACTGGGAATGTCAAGCCTAGTAGCATAGGGAATTCTATTGTGTACAGAAGACTGCAAGACTTTTCTTGTGAAATACTTCTGAACCCGCTCAATTGTACTGATCTCAGATATATGGTGGGGATTCCAAACAGTTGAACATTACTCTAAGTTTGGTCCAGCATAAGTTTTATAAGCTCTAATTAGCAATTAACAACGCCCAAAATGCAAAAAAAAAAATCCCTATAGTCTTCTCATTCTAGCAAATCACATATTAGCAGCCCATTAAAAAAAAAGCAACCTTCATTTTAGCTACGGTGACACAGTGGTTAGAGTGCAGTACTGCAGACTACCTCTGCTGACTGCCGGCTGCCTGCAATTTGGCAGATCGAATCTTACCAGTCTCAAAGTTGACTCAACTTTCCATCCTTCTGTGGTGGGTAAGATGGGGACCCAGGCTGTTGGGAGCAATATGCTGACTCTGTAAAACCACGCAGAAAGGGCTGTAAAAGCACTGTGAAGCAGTATATAAGTTAAGTGCTATTGATATATATATATATATATATATATATATCAGAGATCAAGGGAATGCTGACTGGCCTTAAGCATATCCTTCTTCATCACACACCTATTAATTAAGTGATAAATACCTGATTAATCAGATAAACAGAAAACAAGAAACAATTCCACATTCAAAACTGGTATGACAAACTTCCAAATATAGAGCCAGAAATCTCTGCTCCCCATGACTTAATAATTCTATGTAGCCAGGAATTGAAATGCCTGCAAGTAGAAAAGAAAGTTCAGAGAATACTGGAAACCCAGTCTTAGCTACCTCAGAATTTTAGATATTTGTCTTGATTTAGATATTTAAATATAATATTTAAAATATAGACTAAAGAGCACCTCTGAAGCACCAATATTAAAAGTATATAATATATATAAACTATGAAACAAGATTGCCCCTTGAGATAACATAAAATATAAAATCCAAGAAATAATCACAGTTTAAACCATTTAATTTCAGCAGTGCAGTCAATCTGGCTTTGAGAATGCTATGGAAAGCAAAGATATTTTTGAATCTGGACTCCTGCCTTATACAAACTGGCAATGATTTCCACAAAAATGGATCCCATATACCCTAAATTTCGGTGAACCCCTTCTACCCTTGTGTTGGTCAAATTGTTTCCAGAAGCTAATTGGTCAAGCAAATAAAAGCAATCTTTATTAATATTTCTTCTACCAAACAGGAATTATATTAAAAGAAAATACGTGGCACACAATTTAACAAGTTAGAAATATTATCACTAATAAGAGCCTTAGTCTTCTATATGAGCAACTGCTATTCCCTTAACATCTAACTGTAACAGAATGAGCAATTGTATTCTTCAGATACTATTAACAAACATGCAAAGTAGCATGCAATCTGATCTACAGTAAACAATCACAACCAAAACACCAATAATTTCTAGTGATGCATGCATGTTAATGGTTCTACTGCATAATCAAGTGATGCAACTAAATTTTAAAAGGCTATGTTGGTTCACAATCTTCAGGGAATGATCCAGATGGAAAGTGGACTATTTGCTAAATGAACATGGAAAAAGTTGGTGAGCCAAGAAAGTGTGTAAAGGGGCCTATTACTAACATTGCTGGGTATAAGCATTCCACTGTTATATGTAAAGAGATTTGACAGGGTGCCTTTTGAAGCATTTGAAATATTGTTTAGTTGAAGGCAGCAACAATTTTAATACACTAATATTTTTCATAAGGGAGTCACCATTAAGCACAGAAACATTCTGTTCAGTTCAGTAGAACTGAATAACTGCATAGCCTCTTAAATCTCACTGTGGAAGAAAAAATGCAATGTAATCAGCTATATGAAGCCCAGGAATTACATTTTAATGTTGCATATAATTACCCTTACTACTGTTTATGCAAAGCAGCAGAAGAATGCATTGCATTTGATTAGCCACTGCAAAAAGTTTGTCAGAAATATTTATATTTTTTTAGTAAAGAAAATTGTGTTTAAAGTAATTCAGTGGAATGTTGGATAAGAACACTGAACTTTTGAATGAAAAGATTAAAATCAGTAAAAACTTTCTTACAACTTTCCTTCTTGTTCATGTTTGGTCATTATAAGTTCTGCGGCCTCTTATAAGCAGATCAATCACCAATGTAACTTGATTAGCTTTTTCTTATTCTATTTTGTAGAATAAGAGAATAAGAGAAAATCGTATAAAGAATATAGATCAGAACATTTCTAGATCTTTAAATGCCTATTAAGGCATTGCCAAAAGAAAAGCCATAGTATATTCAGATGGAGTGGAAAATTGTATCTTATGATTTCACACAATTTTAACATCATGAATCTCTTTTCTGACTGTTCACATCTTTATTGTGAAATTTTGCATGATGGTGCCTCTCTAACTGGTTCTAGAATGCTGGTTTTTCGAGGTTCATTGTTCAATTTTGTTAATTTTTAACATTTATTTTAATAATTATATAAATTTAAGGATAAACTGTTATATACAGTATTGAAAACTGTAAGGTTCCAAATGCAACTGATGCAACTGATATCTCCTATCTAAACTCTCTCAAACAAAAACAATTAGGAGACTGGAGCTAAAACATATGAAGAACAGTTGCAAGAATTGAATATGTTTAATTTAATGAAAAGGTGTACAGGTGCAACATGGGTGTGATATGATAGCAGTGTTCCAATATCTAAGGTGCAGTCACAAAGACAAGGGGGTTAACCTATTGTCCAAAGCACTTGAGGTCAGCACATGAATGGAAGCAATGGATGGAAAAACTAATCAAGGAGAGAAGCAACTTAGAACTAAGGAGAGATTTCCTGACAGTGAGAACAATTAATCAGTGGAATGGCTTGCCTTCAGAAATTGTGGATGCCCCATTAATGAAGACTTTTAAGAAGAGATTGGACAGCCATTGGACAGCAGGGGTTTGGACTAGAAGGCCTTCAAGGTCTCTTCCAACTCTTATTATTATTGTCTCTCTCTTCTCTGTGAATGTAATCATCTTGCATACACTCACTTTCAAGAATGCTTATATATTTTCATGTTAAAATTTTGGATTTTAGAAAAAAAATAGATGAAACCAAACTTTAAAAAATAGCCAGTTATAAATAACACCTACTTTGTATTCATCTTATGTTATTTTTTTTTTCCTTGGAGAAGGGTAAAATAGGCAGAACTATAATTTTGGGCAGAATATCAGTTTAAATATTCTGGAAATCCACTCAACAGTAAGCACCTATTACTGGCAAGAAACATAGATGATTAAGATCATGATCCCATAAAATTACTAAAAGACAATTGCAAGCCAGTTTTTCCTTTTTTAATTCAAACTTTTTCATTTAAATTATTATATTTTGAATCGCAAATGAACAGTCATATTCAAAGTAAAAATATTTTTGCTTAGCATTGTCTGTTTCATTTTTCATTTTTGCATGTCAGCATAAGAATTGAATTTCATATCATAACAAAGCAGTTAAAGTAGAAGACACCTTAACTGTTTGATTAACACGTTCTTCATTGTATGCTTGAAAAAAGTCATGCTTGATGAATCCTATGAAGGAATTAATGTCTAGATTAGGAAAAATCAATTGAGTCACTGTGAATACTTCGTGGCTTGAGAACATCTGATCATAAGAAACAGTTTCTGGTAGCAGCAGTAAAAACCTGTGAAAACTTTGATGATAAGTCAGCCATGACACAGCCAAATGCCATGTAAAATTTATGGCCAAAACTGAGTGAACATCAATACCCTCTAGTGGTTTCTGTGCAATAAAATAAATTATAAATGAGTCTATATATTGTTATGAAAGTTAAAATTCAAAACACTATATCCAAAATTAACATTATTGATTAATATGTGCATACAACTGTGCTTATATATTTTCTTTCTCCTCTTTGGTTTTTTTTTCTTCATGTTAATGTCTTTGCTGCTAGTGAAATGTAAATGTTAAATGATCTTTTACTCTGTTTATGTTACTGTAATAATTACCTTGTATTATTATGATTAGTAATAATAATATTTGTCTTGCTCGGTGGAAAGAAAAAAGAAGACAAATAGGCCAGAATCACGGTGGATGGATTTTGTTACAGTGGTAATGGATGCACCATTTGAAATTCTGAAGGACTAAGTAGGAACAGATTATCTTGCAGGAGGTCTGCCTATGCAATTGCAAATAATCAACACTGATATAAGATAATCAGTTAATCTCACTTGACAGCAGGATCTGGCTGGTTACAGTATGTGTGTCTGTTATATGCCTAAGGGGGGGACTAGAACCTGAAATTCCTCATGCCTAATCCAGCACCTTAACTATTACACTGCACTCGCTCCATCAATCATCTAACAGTTATAAATAAATAATAAAATTGTATAAACCTTCCTTCCATATTCAGTACAAGTAATTCAAACATTCACAAAGAGAACCGTTGAGCAAGAATTCCGATAAGTTGGCTCTCTTTTAATGTGTACTTTGAAGTCTGACATTATACAGATATCATAGTTCAAGATATAAATTATGTTTGCGTTTTATTTTTGCTATAGATATCTCATGTGGGGAAGGCCTCAAAAATTTCCAGGAATAAAAGACTTTGATTGATTTCATTTGTGTAACTCTATGCATAACTAAATTAAGGGGAGGTACCGCCATACGTCTACTGATTAAATTTAGGGTTTTTCCCCCCTTATATCAAATTTAAAACTGCTGTCTTGCCAATAAACATTAGGGATGGGCAAATTGTATTTAATTTGCGTCAAATGTTTGAACTGATTCAGAAAATCTAGCCAATTTGATTCAGACAGAATCTCTGAATAAGATTTTACTTGGACTGATACAGACAATGAAAATGGATGCATGCACAGACAAAGAACATTCAAATTGGCCCAGATGTTCTCTTTTGAAACCAAACACTCAAGTCATCTTGAAGTAGAGGCTTCTAGGATTATTATAGCTACATCCATGCACTATGTCCTTCTTGATATGATTTTATGGCATGTGTTATAGAGCTGGCAATATATATATGTAACTAACCATACATGTTTGGAACTGATTTACATATATTTATAATATGCTGGATAACTTTGGGGGATTTTTAGCCTATGGTTAGATTGATTTCTAGCCTCAAATCTTCTGAAATATTGATTCAAGACATGTTTCTCATTTATTTAATAAAATAGAAAAAGAAAAAATAACAAAAGAAAAAGCAAAGAGAAAAAAGAAAGCCGTAGAGTTGGGGTGACTGAATGGAGCTGAGTGTTTACTCGACAGAAGCCCTTCCTAACACCACATGGAGTTCACAGAAGATATTTTTTCTTTGCACCCTAGGAGAGAAAAACTTGCTGCTACCTAGGATTGAACTCTCAAACCTCTGAGCAGAAGGTGAGTGTCTTCACTATCTATCTATCTATCTATCTATCTATCTATCTATCTATCTATCTATCTATCTATCTATCTATCTATCTATCT
>JANHFL010003717.1:86894-104446 GCA_032468155.1 Oxyrhabdium leporinum | reverse complement strand
AAGTCATTTCTATAAAGATCTATCAATCTAATCTGTAAAACCCAAAGTCAAAATTACATTCTTTTCCACATCAAGCATGGAATTCAGAAGAGGTTTCCATGTGGAAACAAAAGTACTTATGGTTTGTTTTTGTTTTTTCCTTTAATCAGAATAGTCAGTTTTGCCATTTCAGCCAACTCCATCAACTTCTGCATCATTTCTTCCATGGTAGGTATCAAAGTGTCTTCACTATACTTCGATACGTACTTCTTTATCAACACAGACCGTTTTTGTCAACGATGGTCACCAAGAAAAGTCTTACTACCTCTAAAAACTCTGAGTATTAATTTATCCTACGATTGAATTTGAAAATCTGCAAATGTCTTTCTCCTTTTTGGACACGACCCTTTCTGAACTTTGCAAATATTAGCAAAACATCTTCCTAAGGACCTAACATTTGATTTTAGGAGTTCAGCGTTTGATTTGGGTTTTGATTTTTGATTCCTGGACATTAATAGAGTTAAGCCTTTGGGAGTTCCTTCTGCAGTTGACTCGCTATCCTGGAAAACAGTAATTTCCCCAGAGAAATTTGGAGATAATACAGTGGATGTGCTCACAGCATACCACAAGGGTTTCACAAATGTTATAATAAAGGACCATCTTCAGAAATCCAGAGTGAAGTAAAGTCTACCTGAAAAAAAAAGCAAGCACTCAGGAGCCAGCCACACTTATAGTGAAGCTTCCATTATAAAATTAACAGTAAGACAAAGACAGAACTGAACAGAATAACAGAGTTGGAAGGGGCCTTGGAGGTCTCCTAGCCCAACCTCCTGCTCAAGCAGGAGACCCTATACCATTCCAGGCAAGTGGCTGTTGAGTTTCTTCTTAAAAGCCTCCAGTGATGAAGCACCCACAACTTCTCAAGACAAGCTATTGCACTGGTTAATTGTTCCCACTGTACGGAAATTTCTCCTTAGTTCTAGGTTGCTTCTCTCCTTTATTAGTTTCCATCCTTTGTTTCTTGTTTTGCCTTCTGAAAAGCAAAGGAGGAATATAATCAACCCTTTACTTGAATTGCTCGTTTCCTTGTCCTCTTTCTAAAGCTTTCTCACATTCTTCTTTTCTTTTTCTTCCTTTTCCTGTTGTTTATCTTCCTGCGGAATAAATAAAGAAGATCAATTCCAGTTTTGGAAAAAAAAATAAAATAAGGTACGAGCTCTCAGTCTTAACAGGTGGCAGTCCCAAGGGCCCTTCTGGGACTGGACATTGAAAAAGAGTGGGCCACGATAGGATTTCTGTGGGTCCCACGACTGCCAGCTAAATAAGATTTGGGAAATAAATGTATTCCTGAAGAAGGCAATGACATACAACTTGGTGATATTGTCAAGAAAATGATGTGGATATGCATTCAGGCTCATCAGAAATCGAGCTTGGCTCACGGGAAACACAAGTTAAGGATCCTTCATTAGGGATGCTTGAAAAAAAACTTGATCTTTGTACCACTGAAATTGACCTATTCTCATTTCTAGCTTCCATGCAACTCTGCAGTTCCCGAAGAAGTTATTCATCTGATTTTGTACTCCGGCCCGTTGACATTTCGGGAAGAAGTCCATCAGCTGCCTAACTTCCACATCAACATGCATCTCAGACTTTGTCTGTCATTTTTGGCCAATGATTATCCTACCATGGTTCACAAAAAAACAATGGGTTGGATTGTACATACAGTAGTTACCATATAGTAGCTCTATTTAACTCAGTCAAATTTGTCAATAGGATTTGGGCATCTTAAGTCCTACTGATTTCAGTTTTTATACTACAATCAAACTGGAAACTTGGTTTATAGATGTGTGATTGCTTTATCCTATAAGTATACAGGCACATGTGTGTGTGTGTGTGTGTGTGTGTGTGTGTGTGTGTGTGTATCATGCTAAAAGTGAACAGAGCAATAATGTTTACTTAGAAAAGAATTTCTGTCTCATATTGGGTGAAAAGAGTATTTGAAGTAATAGGAAAGGCAACTGAAATTAAAACATCTTTTTGTAATTAAAGCTAATTACAAAGCAAGATATGCTTGGTCACCTAAGGACCTTTGGCTAATAAACGAGATTTGCCAAATTGACTTTTAATGAATGATTTTCAGAAGCATTTAAGAAACCAACAAAAAAAAAAGGGGGATATTTTTTTTTCTTTTGCTATGGTACTGTTTAGCACAATGTATTCATACATTATAATGTTGCTCAAGAAATATTTACCAAGCCGCTGTTGGCACGTTTAAATGAGAGTTATCTTTTAGCGGAGTGTAAAGAGTTAGCAATAGTTTCCATTTGCAGAGAAACCGTAACTAGGGCATAATTTCTGAATGAACCGAATCAGGGAACCACAAGGGAATCCCACAAGCAGGGGAATCAGCTGTGACGTGAAAGAAGGTACTAATAAAAGAGAATATTTGTAGCTCGGGGTTGAAATGAGGGGGTCCTTGGTGCTCGCTGAGCTTGGTGGCTTTCTTGCAGACGTTTCATGACCCAAACTAGGTAACAGCATCAGTGCTAGTAAGGTGTTCTGCACCTTTTCAAGCACTGATATATATATTTTTCTTCAAAATGTGGCAAGTAGAACTCTATGCAATGTTCCAGATGTGCGCTATCCTACTTTTGTTTAAGGGCACGACAGAGTTTTATCTTCAATTCTTTTCCTAGTGATGCCTAGCACAGAATTTGTCTTTTGTCAGAGCCACTGCGCTCTTCAGTCGACACCTTTATTGATCTGCCCATTAACAAAGACTGCACCATTAGGTTCAGGCTCTGTGGCTGTACGGCAAATATTGGGCAGAAGGTGCTTTCCATTCTCATTTCTGTGAATATTGAGTTGCTTCAGTTTGCAAACCAATCAAAGTCTTTATGGGAATTTATATACAGTTCCTTGTACCTTTCAGAGAACGGGGCTATTCATAATTGAAAAGCTTCCAAAGTGTTCTTTGTCATGCATGTTTACAGCAAACACAACTCAGAACTCTAACCTACTTTTTTTTTTTTCCAATGATGCATTGGATTTCTCCCAAGATTCACAAGGGAAAAAAAATGCTCGCTTTGGGTTTGTTTATATTTATCCATTATGGCCTCTTCCTTTCCCATTTATGCTACAAGCCTCTCTGGTCCAACTTTTTCCCTTTGGTAAAATGTTACTCAATATCTAGATACCTATATCAGTGGCCCCCAAACTTTTTGGGCACCGGGGACTGGTTCCGTGGAAAGAGGTTTTTTCCGTGGACCAGAGGGGCATGGTTTTGCATGTTGCCTGCATCCTGTGGATGGGGCTTTGCTTGTTTGTGCAGAGATCAGTTTCTGGGATGCCACAGACCAGGGTTTAGGGACCCCTGACCTATATGACTGCATCTCTGCATTGCTATCTCAACTGCTATCTCCATCAATATATTGCTATCTCTATTGCTATCTCCATCTCCATCCTGTATCTCCACCTCCATATTTCTATCTCCACATCTCTATTTATCCCTATCTCCATCTCCACCTCTATATATTGTATCTACAGTATCTTCTTCTTCTTCTTATGCCATATCCATGATCGGACGTTGGCGATCATGTTGGCGATCCTATTTTTATCAACAGCCACACAAAAAAAGTGATGCTGAGTTTTGTCCAAACTAGTCCCTTAGATTTAAAAAAAAAACAATAACAAAATCTCTACATTTTTGTCCTTCAGTATTGCTCTTAAAAGAAGCAAACATGGTCCCCTTTCCATTTTATATACTGGTAATTTTACTATAGTTTACTGTGGGGTTGTTTTTTTTTCACTTTACTTTTTTCTATCTACCCCTTTAAATCTTGAGGTTACTGGATAATTGACTGGGTTTGGCTTCTCCAAAGTCAAGATTTCCTCCAGCCTAACGTGGTTTCTGGTGATTTCATGGGCAAAATCATTAATATCTCAGGAACAATATGCAACTGATTTCCCTTTACAGTTTTTTTACAGATCTCTTCTCTATTTTTTTTTAAAATCTATCCTCTATTCTGATACTTTTCTATTATTTCTTAGTGTCCTTACGTTGGTCATAATATTTTTAGTGTCAGTCAAATTTGGAAAATTCTGAACAAACTGCAGGCTTCAATCTGTGATGAAGATTTTGCATTAGATTCAAGATTTGAAGGTTCTACTCCTCACTCAACCACGGAACTCACTGAATTGAGTCAGCAAGTTGCTGCATCTACTTCAATCTGTTATAACTGCAAGGACAAAATGAAAAGAAACCTTCACCATCTTGTGATTTTGAAGTTCTCAAGCAACCAAAGAATATAAAATTTATTTACATAAAAGTCATGTCAAAAAGGGAAGAGATGTTGGCTTTGATTTCAATGGACAAAATATAAAGCGTTAGGGAAAAAAAAGTTAGCAATCAAACATGATCATAAATTTCCTTTGAAATATCATGGAGGAAAGGGAACTTAAAATTACTAACTAACTAAATGTAAAGTTTAGGATTTTATCTTCCATGCAAAATGAACTAGCAAGGAGCTATTTTTTTTAAATCAAATATATAAACCTGACAAAGATTCACTGTAGAAAAGTATAACAATTTTAATCAACAATCACATGAAGCTCTTGTTTTCAGCTTTGTGGTGTGTCGGTGTACATAAAAAGAAAAAAAAATAAATTCATCAAGAACCATAAGATACAACAATAAGTTACTAATAAGCAATCAAATCATACTAGGAAGCAAATAAAACAATATAAATTGTAAAGATACAAGCAGCAAGGTTATAGTCATAAATGGGAGGAGATAGATAATAGGAAGGATGAGAAGAATAATAGAAATACAGTCTTAGTAAAGAGTTTGCCAGTGTTGTGGGAATTAGTGGTTTAGCAGAGTGATGGCATTCAGGGGAAAAAAAAACTGTCCTTGTGTCTAGTTGTTCTGTGTGCAGTGTTCTATAATGTCATTTTGAGGGTAGATGTTGAAACAATTTATGTCCAGGATGTGAGGGGTCTGTAGATATTTTTACAGCCCTCTTTTTGACTTGTGCAGTATTCTGATCTAAATTTCCTTTAGCCTTATTTTTTCAGAACATTTAAACAGAAGTTGTTTGAAAGTGGGGGCGGGTGGTGGAAGGACAAACTTTTGACTCTGGAGTCCTTGGTGGTCTCTGAGCTTGATTATTCTCATTCAGACATTCCATTACCTGTCTAGGTAACATCTTCAGTTCTGAACAGGAATGGGGTTTGCTGTTTATTTCAAGTAGCTTGCACTATCAGTGTTGGAGGGAATGTTCTTTTCTTCTCAGTAGGTCCTTGATTGAATAGTTGTTTGTTACCTGATCATTTGTCTGGTGTTAACTTCTGCTTGTTGATTGCTGGTGATGAGGTGTTCTGGTTTTTCTGTTTCCTTTCTAGATGTTTAATTGTTTCTTTTGAATGGTGTGTAAAGAAACATCTCCTGACCCAGAGACCATGAAGGACTCTACAATTCAACCCTGAACTACATATAGTCTCTTCTACTGAGCATTTAGACTCTGTGTGCTTCATAAATATGATAAATTCCAGACAAAGAAGCGATAAAAATAGGTCATGCTAACAAATGAAGAGAAGTCAAAACAAGCATTTGAAGTTGATCAAGAGTTTTAATCCTTTATTTTAAATGTATGTTTTACCGACAAAGAAATAAGGGAAGATTAGTATAGATCTATTTCAAGCTATTTAGAATTAGATCTATACTAGTCTCCCTTTATTTCTTTGTTGGTAAAACATACATTTGACACAAAAATAGAAAGTGACTGCCCGCGAAGGCTCCTGGATTGGGGCTGAAAGTCCAAAGCAGAAGCAGTATGCTCCATCCCATAATTGGGTAGACCAGGTTGCCCTGATAGACTGGTCTCACTGGAAAAAAAACAACAACAACACACTTTAACTCTTTATCTTCCACAGATAATTGTAGGGTTCCACCTGTTGGTTTTGATAAATAAAGTAGAAGGACTTGAGGAAATTGGTATGTCCTTTTCACAGCAGCGCATTGCTTCCCATGCTCCAAAATAGCTTTATTTCCGAACCCTAAGCACCGCTTCAGATCATCTAAAGCAGAGGTGTCAAACTCACACCGTCACAGTGGCATCACGTGATGTATCGGGACTTTTTCCCCCTTTGCTAAACTGGGCATGGGCATAGCCAGTGTGTGACGCATCCAGCCTGCAGGCCAGGAGTTTGACAGCCCTGATTGGGCTGACTGAATTGGGCCTGCTTTTTTTCTGACTAGGTCAGTCAAGTTTATTTAGATGTTTCTTCACAGCAGGAGCATCTCAGTAATTTCAGGGCAAGGGAGAATCTGCTCATTTGGAGCAGATGACATGTTTCCCAATGGCTTTTTCAAAGCCTATTTTGCTTGGTATTTCCAGTCTGGTTCAGAGTTAGGGAAGTTAATTTGCAGAGACGATTCCATTTGTTATGAGTCCTCAGCCTTGAAAATGCCTGGGTTAATGGGGGACACTTTTTTTGGTTGTTGTTGTTGAAAGAATCATCTATAAACTCCGAACTAGCAAACTCTTTTTTTTTTCATGTCCCCAGGTGATGAACTTGTGCCTCTGCAGCTTGACTTAATACATGCCCAGATTACTGAACCTGACTGCTTCAGCTCCTGCCAATCTGCTAGGATGGCACCGAGCCCGTGCCAATCTTGGCTGCACCATTGCCTTGGGGCAGAGTTGCCAAGAACTGGCTTTTACGAGCAGCTTGCTGACACAGAAGGTTCCATCTCTGCACAAGGATTCCTGCATCTGTTCCAAGCTATGCCTCCTTACATTTAATTGCACCTGTTGATCTTCCTCCCTTACAAACTGAGCACCTGAATGGGGCGAGGACAGGAAGCATACGGGGCTCTTGAATACCCAGAGCTCTTCTCGAGCAACCAGTTGCATTGCCTATAATGCTAACATTTCAATTGGCTGGTTATTCATTGTTCCCCCATTCATTTATCATTTTCCAGGGTCTTTCCTTCCTCCTTTCCTTTCATAAGCCAAGTGCTATGATCCCGGTAAAAAAAAAAAAAAAAAGAAGAATAAATCCTATTTAAGGCATTGATCCAAAACCCATTAAGTTTGCTCACTTCAGCTGGTTTGGAATGAAGACCTAATAAATATTGCTTTACTAGGAGGGATTAGGGGAGGCCAGTAGTTTTGCCTTCATGTATCTTCCAGCAGGTAGCCCCAAGGAAAAGTGAATAGCGGCGTCTCAATTCAAATGCCACGGAAATGAGGTAAACGAAGGGCAGAAGGCAGCCATCTCAAAATGAGGAATGAACAATAGAGGGTTGATTACTTCCTCCAAGCCTGGTGTCAAATCAGGTATTTCACAATGATTGTCCTCTACAAATCACCATTGAATACAGTGTGAGAGTGCATTGAACACGTCCCGTAGAATCTCTGCCCCAATGCTGCTGGGTGGAGTGCTCTTGTTGATCACTTCAGTCTATCATGCCTTTCCTGCCTTATCTGACGGCTGTTAATTATAATGATGGCATTATGTGGCTTCTCTGCAGAGGGAACAGCTCACTACCCAACTTGCTGGGAAAGAAGTTTTGCTGCCTGAGTTCCTACTTTTGCTATCTTCACCTTGACACCAAATCTGCTAGATTATATGCTCTGTTCTGGGTCAAAAGTGGAATAACTGGATTATAAATGAGATGAGTCTTATGTTCCTCCTATCTTATCTCTCCCGGCCAGATCTCAACAATCTATATTCACCTTACTGGATTGCTTCAAAGGTGTTTTTCTTTTGTTTGTTTTTTTGTGGGGGTGGGTGGGTTGTTTAACTTTCTTTGGAATTGTTTAGTATGTTTAGTTTGACTAGGGTGATTAGAAGAATATATAAGAGTTAACCCCATTGCTTAGCAAGGCACAACGATGGAGAAAACAGGGTTTTGGGAAGCAAGAAACAAAGAAGATGTGTGCAAAGCACTGTATCCAGATTCACGAGCCCTTGTGGATGATAAATAGTTGGTAGATTCCTCTTTTTAATTAATGGAGACAATGATAATTGCTTTTTTTTATTATTATGATAATAATTTATCACTTGTTGCTTGCATGTACACTGAGAGCACCAGAGGCAAATTCCTTGTACTGTATGTCCAATCACACTTGGCCAATAAAGCTATTCTGTCCTGTCCTGCCCCCTGTCCTTCCCTGCCTTCCCTTCCCTTCCCTGCCTTGCCCTGCCCTATCCTATTCTACCCTACCCTACCCTACCCTACCCTACCCTACCCTACCCTACCCTATCCTATCCTACTTTCTACTACTCTACTCTACTCTGCTCTGCTTTGCTCTACTCTATCCTTGCTGTTCCTTTGAGGAAATTGAGGTATAATCTATGGCAGAGAAGAAGGAAGCTGGGATCTACTATTGTGAATTGTTAAAGATGATTGTAGCTGTCATAAAATCATTACCGGGTACTTTTCTTGGTTTAAGTTGATTGATCCACTCTTTTATTGGCAGTCAATAAGGCAGGAAATCTATATCCAGTTTAATTGGCTTGGTCTTCAATTCGTCTTGCACATAGAGGCATGTGGGAGTTAGCCTCCCATTCATCAACAGGAATTATACAAGTTGGACAAGCAATGCCTATGCAAATGTCTAGAGCTGACAAAGCTTCTTGGATGAGAAGTGAAATGTCTTCAAAGAAAAACCAGAAAGTCCAGCTGCCTCTTGAAAAAGCCCCTTTGGGACAAGCAAATGATCTCCTGGTAGGGCATTGATAAGATGCCAGAATTGAAAGGGGTTCTGTGCATGGGCCTTAAGAAGTAATTGCTTATATCATCTTTTAAGTAGATGATACTTATCATCTTTCATCATCAATAAATAATGGTTTGTACCATATTTTCAATCATAACAGCAATCCATCAAAGGCTCTATCTTGTATTTAACAGATTAACAGTTGGAAGGGACCTTGTAGGTCATCTAATCCAACCCCTTGCCCAAACAGGAGACCCTACACCATTTCTGACAGATGGCAACCCAATCCCTTCTTGAAAGCTTCCAACGATGAAGCTCTCACAACTTCTGAAGGCAACGTCTGTTCCATTGGTTGATTGCTCTCACTGTCAGAAAATTCATCCTTATTTCTAGGTTGAATCTCTCCTCGATCAGTTTCCATCCATTGTTCCTTGTCTGACCTTCAGGTGCTTTGGAAAACAGATTGACCCCCCCCTCTTCTCTGTGACAGCCCCTGAAATATTGGAAGACTGCTGTCATGTCTCCCCTGGTCCTTCTCGTCACTCGCCACCTATTTATTAAATAAGCTAATGAAAGTTCCCTTAGTCCTGAAACAATCTGAACGTAACCAACATTGAACAAAAAGTATGGCTCTTCTGGTGCTTTGACATAATTGGAGCAGGGTGAAGTAACTGTGTTCGCTTAGAGCAGCCGCCTCCAACTTTTTGGGCACCAGGGGGGCCTTCCATGGAGGGAGGTTTTTCTGTGGACCAGAGGGGGGCATAGTTTCACTTGTTGCCTGTATCCCACAGATGGGGCTTCATTTGTTTGAGCGGCTCAGTTTCTGGCATGCTGCAGTCCACAAACCAGGGTTGGGGACCCCCGATTCAGAGCAATTACTTATGGTTGATTCCCACGAGCAAGCATTAATTGCAGCATAGGTCTGTTGATTTGATGCCCATTACTAGTCAACATACTGATTAATTTTCATTCAGGAAAGATATCTGTAAGCATTTTTTCCCCCTCAGGTAGTCACTTCGCTGATACTGAGTAGGCAAAGAGAGCCTTGAAAAGAAATGCAAGAATCCTTAGGAGGAGGGTAAGGAGGAGACTCAAAATAACACCACCTAGAGTCTGTTTGGTGTAAGAGGTGTCACAAGGAAGCTGTTGTTTCTGTTATTATACCCTGCAACGATAAGTCACATATATTGTAATCTGTGAAGTGTCTAGTGACTTGGTCAAAAGGTTGAAAGTTACTCATTAGAAAGTTCTAAATCCTGTAAGAAAAATAACAGATTTCTGAGGAGTTTACAGTATCTAAGAGTGCTTGGGAAAGGTGAGGAACACAGCTGTCCAGCAATTGCTACTTTTTTTTTTCTTCTTTTTTTGGGGGGAAAAGAGAAAATCTTTTTTTTTTAATCCTCAGCAGTTAAAGGGAGGAAATCTTTGTCTCTGTGTGATAGACAACTTTTTCATGAAGCTGTTGAGTCTACGTCTGCAATCTGTTTGAGAAAATGTGTATTTGGGAATGTATGAGTTTTGGCATCCGATACGGGAATTACATTCACACAATTATTGGTATCTCAGATTTGTGCATTAAATGCTGAGACACACATTTATTTTCCAATTTCAAGATTAAATAGTTTCCATAAATTAATGAGTAAGGATTGAATTAGGGACGCCAACCTTGAATGTGAAATGCCACCTGGACTATTTCTTCAAAAGCACTTCATTGTTTCATAGTTCAGTACAACTTATGAGAGTAGTTCCAGTAGCAAAGGATTGCACAAAGAGTAAAACAGTGCTCTTATTTTGTTGCTCAGCTTTCCTTTCAAAGTAAAAGGTGCCTGGAACAAGGTGGCAGGGCTCTGATGTTGAGCCCTTCAGATTACCCAAGAACAAAATATGTAAATGAGCCCACATATAATTACTCTCCGTTTGAAGTACAAAAAAATGGTAAAGTATGTGTTACACTGACTTCTGAACTCATTACACATTTATGCTTTGCAAACCAAACAAATTAGCTGTTCAAACTCACAATTCACAGTTTTGGCAGGCTCCTTTATCACAAAAGTTGATTAAACACTAGGGATAAAACCGTGCTTTGCAGCAAGGATGCAGTCAAACATCTTTGATTTTGGGTGTTAATGCAAGTGTAAATCTTAGTAGGCAGAGACAGAGATACCACATCAAATAAATTAACAAAATAATTATCCGTATATGCAACAATGTGAACGTTATCATATAACATCAGATTTAATGTTTAATTATTTTGTGCAGGAAGCAGGTTGAGAAATTTACAATGTAAACTCTGCAATATATTGTAGATGCGTTGCAATAGGTTATTCAAAAATCTTCAGCGCCTCTTGCCCAAAAAAACTTATTTGTATATTGACCAGCAATAGATAGCAAGAAACAATTCCTGCAAATTGATTGAGGAGCTCATTTTTTGCCCCCTCATCTTTCTCGCATACACCCAGCCAATTTTATAGATTTGTAATTGCTGTTACAAAATAAGAACGAAAATGATATTACTTTACTTTGTCCGTATCACTCTTTTTGTACTCCTACACACTAATGTATGTTATGTATCTTTTTTTTCCCAGACCAGTTTGATGAAGCTTCAAAATGTTGTAAAAGTTTGAGATTAGTGATATAAATGCACTGTATGATATCCGTTTTTTCAAAAAACAAGGGCGAATAGTGTAAAACATTTTGTTTGTAGGTTGACGTTATCTCACAGCCTCCACTTCACCACTCTGATTACACTCAAATTATTATAAAAGGAACAACTCGTGCATTTCTCACAGGGCCACTACAACCCTACAGATCCGTGGATTCTGCTAAGAAAATTTTCTGGATATGCCCATGAGATCACCAGGGTTTATTTACTTACAAAAATTACATGCCATTTCAATTCAGGTTGAGTACAATGGCATGTAAGGTAGCCCTCAAATAATCCAGAGTCCAGTATTCAGTTCACAAGAACAGGAAAGGGTGCAGAGCCCGAGGTGAGGACGTTTCAAGCAACAAAGGAATTGTGAGGACCCTCATATCTGTGAAGCTAGAGCTTTTCTTTAGACGCTGCCTAATTGGTCCGTCGAGGTCATCCTGATTTTAATACCACTACTCTCAACTGCTTATTGTATATTTATTCCTCGAGACTGAATAGTTGTTTCTCACCAAGACTGCAGAGTAAAACATGATACTTGCAACATTTTGCCTTAAGTTGTTTCCTCTGTCTCTTTGCTACTGCCTCCTACTCAACTTCTGTCCTACAAATTGGAAGCCACCTTCTGTTTGTCCTCAGAGGTCTCTATAGGTCCTTCTCTAACATATAATCATCAAGGGAAGAGCCAAAGGCACTTTCTTGTCTAAGAAGCTTCTTCAGTTCTGGAGCCAGAACTGAAGAAGCTTCTTGGATGAGAAGTAAAATGTCTTCAAGGAAAAACAAAGAAAGTCCAGTTGCCTTTTGAAAAAGCATCTCTGGGATAACCACAACCAGGATGACTGAGAAGCTCCGTAGACATCAAGGGAAGAAAAAGTGTGATCCATTGAGAGCCTCTTTCTCGGAACTGGTAACACTAGCATGAATGAACTACAGTTATATGATGATTATTTCTCTCAAGGAAGGTTGAACGTGCCCAACATGTATATCATGTTTCAACAGCTCAGTTTTCGCCTTTTATTTTGAGATACTAAATGGAGTATCTTCTCTATGTTTTATTATATTTATTATATTGACAAACTTTCTTTCCACCCCATCCCTTCATTGGCTGTCACAACAAAGAACAATTCTTTAGATAACAAGGATTGACATTTGAAAGAAGAAAGCTCTTTGCAAAAGAAACTCAAGTCTCATTATGATTAATTTACTATAACTGTTTCCTTAAACAATCATAACGGACAACTTCATTAAAATTCAATTTCTGTCTTCCTTTGCTATGGACCTTTTAGCTTAATATTCTCTTCATGTTGACTGAGGAATTTCATTGATATGCTTAAGTACTCTGACCTTGGGTTGTTAATCTGAACATAAACATTTATCTCCTTACTTGTCACCATTTTATCTTGTGTCTTATGATCAAATCCCTTCAATGACCAGAGATCCATCATTCTGCTGCCATTGGCCTGTTTGATTTATGGGTGACAGCTAGAAGCAATAGTTATTTTGAACACTTTAATGCTTCATAAAATACAGCCAGAAATGTCATGTTACTCTGATGCTGTGCTAACAACATATGACTTCTATATATGTAGACTTTCTTTTTAACTTAAATATATCCCACAGTAGAAAAAAATGGCTACACTATTTGAACCTCATTTTTCTTCATTACTTTGGATTGAGATTAAATAATTGAGTGTCACATGGCTTATTTATTTATCTTAAATCTCGCTATACCATGAATTCTCTTGATAACAATCTCCAGTGAAACCCAACCATTAAAAATAGCAATTGAAACAAAGCTCTGAGATGAGAATCTTTCATAGTCAGATATGTTACTCTGTGTCCTTAGTTATATGTATGTATAAAAACATATATAAATGTTAACTTGTTTCTAGGGACAAGCGAGAAATAGGAATGTTGTAATATATGCTTCAACCAGAAGGATATTAGCTATTCAGCACAGAATACAGAATGAGAGGGAAGGGACTAAATAGATGGGGAAGGGAAGGGAACTTCATCACCTCTCTACCAGTAATCAGCACCCAGATCAGTATAGATCCGTGATGGGGAACCTATGGCACGTGTGCCAGAGGTGGCATAGAGAGCCCTCTCTGTAGGTATGTGCACCATCATCAGCTGCTCCTCTGGTTTCTTGTGCCCATGTGGTCTTTGCAGGTGCTGGAGCACCAGAAAACAGCCTGAAGAACAGCCCAAAAAACAGGTGAACCTTTTTGGCACTGAGTGCCCAAACTGGAACACGCTTACATGTGTGTGTGCAGGAGTGCCAGAAACCCAAAGACCAGCTGGCTGGTGCACACATGCCTTTTTTGGCCATTTTGGGGAGCATTTTAAGGCCATTTTGGACTGTTTTTCAGGCCATTTCTAGGCCATATTTGGCTCACAAAACAGCCCGAAAATGGGCCAAAACCAGCCTTAAAAACGGGTCAAAAATGGCCTGAAAATGGCCCCCCAAAGAGCCAAAAATGACCAAAAAACAGGCATGCATACATGCACCAGTCAGCTGGTCTTCAGGTTTCCAGTGCTCCAGCAGATGCACATGCATGCACATGCACACACTTTCCAGTTTGGGCACTCGGTGCAGGAAAGGTTCACCGTCACTGGTATAGATTAACACTAAGATTAACTTCAAGCCAAAAATCAAGTAAACAATACCTCAATCAAGAAATTGCCAAAGAGCCATCAGTAAACAGCCCAACCAAATAATCTCTAAGACCGCCCCCATCCATACAGACCAGAATATAAATTGACAACAAACAGCACTCCTTACTAGCACTGATGATGTCCCCTAGTTAAATGAAATATGTACAAGAAAAAAAGTAAACTCAGAGAGCACCAAGGATCCCTCGCTTGGAACCTATTAACCCTATTTAAAAACAAAAAAAGTGGAAATAGAATTTCTATGCCTACAACCACATTCTCCAATCCCACAATTAAAATGAAAGGAATATTGAGTACTGGGTCATTGCACCATTTGTTTAAGAATTATTATCTTCTGGCAATGAGTTGACACGTGCATATGACTATTCTGTGTTTTGCCTGGCTTTGCTGAAGGGTCTATGACAATTTGCCATGGCCAGTTCACCATGGCCAACTTATCATAGCCAACTTGCCACAAGAAACCCATTGCGGAGCAACTTGTCATAGCCACCTTTCCATGGCCAACTCACTGTGGGGCAGCTCATCATAGCCAACTTGCCATGGCCAACTCACTGCAGGGCAACTCATCATAATCAAATTGCCATGGCCAACTTGCTGCAGGGCAACTTATCGTAGTGAACTTGCCATGGCCAACTCGCTTGCGGGGGGGGAAACTCATCATAGCCAAGTTGCCATGGCCAACTCACTGTGGGGCAACTCATCATAGCCAAGTTGCCATGGCCAACTCACTGCGGGACAATTAGCCATGGCCAATTCATCACAGGACAACTCGTTGTGGGACAAGAGTTACATTAATATCAAAAAAAAAATAGTGGGGAAAAAAAACCCATTAAAGAAAGGATACAAAAGGCCCCACAAAATGAAATGTGAATGACAAAAATGAAAATAGTTGTTTTTTTTAATTTATTTTAAATAATTAAATTGAATTGTTAAATTGTACTGCAGCAAGTTGTCCCATGGCAAGTTGGCTGCTGTGAATTGTCACATTCGTTTGCCAAAGGCCAATTCTGCACAGGTTGTCCTTCCTGGGGTGCGTCTTTTAACAATCCAGCAAGTGTAACAGCAACAACAAAGGGGGAATGTTTTTCAGCTGCCAGATACGAAAAAAAATAGAAAGGCCAATTATATGTGCACATAAATTGTATTATTTTTCCTTTGAACTCGTGATGTTAAAATAATACCGTGCTCCCAACCCCACAGCGATCTGAAATTGAATACATCAAAACATGGGGGAAAGCATAACGATAACAAGTTTTCTTTTCTTAGTTTCTTTTCCGTTTTTAAAAAAAAAATCAAAATATATGGGTCCAATTAAAATATACAAATGAAACGTGTATCCCCTTAGAGTTTCCAAACGAGGAATCCTTCACCCATTTACCTTTTCTCGTATGGCTAAAGATCAAATTGAGCATGAATTAAATAACAACAGGAACAAAAAAGTATTCTATTCTTATATAGACCTACTTGGGGGTTTTTCTTTTTTTCTTTTTTTCTTTTTTGGTTGTTGTTGTTTTGATTTGTTGCTTCTCTGCTCTGCTTCTATTATAATGGAATCAAGGTTGTTCCAATTTTAGGTTTATTTTTAAATTGATTGAGATGTATTTGAACTCCAGAAAATTAATATTCCTGGTTTCAAATCTTCCTGAATCCAGAGATGAATTCGTAGGTGTGAAAGGGTTAAGAATGTCTCAATAAACCACATTTGGCCCCAAAACTGGCTTAGGTTTATTTGTAATAAAATAAATTTGAGATATCTAAATGCCCTTAGACTGGGTTTTTTTTCCACCTAGCAATTTCTCTACCATCATTCAGATGTTCAACATTATTTATCGTATTATTGTTAAATGTTCACCATTATCAGTCCTCCAAAAGTGTCAGTCAAATTTCCAGCCAGGCACCAGAGGAATTTTTTTTTCCTAGAGAACAAGCTATGCAAAGATAGCTCCACATCTAGAAGACAAGAATATAGAAAATATTTCCTATTTTCAGAAATTCGTCTTGATCATCGTAAGAGTAATCAATGGTTGTTTCTTATAAATAAATATAAAGCACTTAACTTTCTGCTATGTTCTAACTTATTTCCCTTGCTCTTAGGAAAGGATCGAGATGTTATTCGCCTGTCTCCAAAGTATCTTGAATTATATCTGTATAGAAAGCCAGGCCTTTAAGTATTTCAACCATACTGGAGAAGAAATAGTAATAATAGCACTTAGACCTATACACTGCTTCATTGTGCCTTACAGCCCTCTCTAAGTTTACAAATGTCGGCATATTGCCCCAATAATCTGGGTCTTTATTTTACTGATCTCAGAAGGACAGAAGATTGAGTCAACTTGAGCCAGTCTGGATCAAACTTCTGGCAGTAGGCAGAGTCAGCCTGCAATACTACATTCTAACCATTGTACCACCACGGCCCTTATCATTTTGTGTTATGCTAGTTAGATTAGAAAGATTTGTTCAGTTGAGAAACTAGAGATGAAACATTCAATAAACTTCTGTTAGTCCCAATGGCACAAGAAAATTAGTGTTTCAGGAGCTAAAAGCCAAATATTGGGAGTGTATAAATGGAAGGATCTTTTCTCTGGCTTCTTTTCCAAGTTTCCATAAGTATAGATACAGACACTTAAAAATATGAAATGTTTAAATGAATAGCCTATTAGCCTTATTCAGCATGGTTTCTATTTCTGTTTTTGCTTTGAAAATTTAACTTTTAAGCTGAAAAACTGAATGTAGACATTTGAGATTAAGCCTACAAAAAAGATTTTTACTGCCTGAATTATATAAATTGCTCTATAGTGTTTCATTTTTATTTCCCGAGTGGTCATCCTGAAGCAGTTCCATGTAATTATATTAAGTGGCAGTAATTAAGAACATCTTGATAAACCTTATATTTCACAAAAAGAAGAAGAAGAAAAACCTCTTGCAAAGAATATTTTAAGGGGTGTCTTTTGGGAAGAAGCATTTAAGGAAACGATTTACATAACTCTTAGAAATAATTAAGTGGACAGTGGTTTTCTTTTATTCTTTTTTTAAAATTATTATTCTCGCTTGAGTTATTACATTCTTGTTTTCCACAAATGCATCTTCTTCTCCCCAAGAGCAGAACTTCCTATTGACAAATTCAATTCACTTCTTACACTGTTCATTTGTATTACTGAGGGTTCAATGAGCATTCTGGATGGATAGATGAATGATAGGTTTGAAAAGTTTGAGATTCGAATGGTTGTTGGAGCAGTAAGAGAAGTCATAAACTTTTAGAAACAGGGATGTTAATTGAAGAGTGGTGAGCAGGAAACATGGAGCTGATGCACAAAACTATTCATGTTATAAACACAATCACTATATTCAAGTTATAAGTAAGAACTGTGTTCAATGGCACAATGTGTTGTTGGTGCTCTCTGAGCTTGATTATTTTCTTGCAGACATTTCATTATCCCAAACTAAGTAACATCATCAGTGCAAGGATAAATCGAAGTGAAAGGGAGGAGGGAGAGAAGAAGAAGAAGAAGAAGAAGAAGAAG
>JANHFL010003717.1:66595-77319 GCA_032468155.1 Oxyrhabdium leporinum | reverse complement strand
ATGGTGGGGAATGGAAGGATTTATACTCCTTGCAGACAGCTGGTCATTTGCATTCTTTTAGAGAGTCATTGAGGCCACTGGGAGGTCTATTTGCATCCTCTGTGTCATCTGAGTAGTGCAAATGGGTGTGGAGACTTCGGCAGGATGTTTTCCGACCTGTGTCCCTTCACTGTCGAAGACAGGCGCAGGCTCTTGAGGATGAGTCTGGGTTGTCTCCATCTCAAACTGACGTGCAAATGGTTCCTATAGTCTGCAATTTTTTTTCTCGAAATCTGTTCCTACTCCCACACCAGTCGAAGGGTGTTCATCCCAAAGTGCATAGCTAAAAGCCTATGGAGATTCTCAGTCATCCAACTCCTGGTTGTCCCAAAAGTGCTACTCAGGTGACCCGGAGGACACAGATAAACCTCCAAGTGGCCACCCAGTCACATGACCACCTGGCCACGCCCACCAAGTCACATGCCCAAAGAACCGGTAGTAAAGAAATTTGAATCCCACCACTGGCTGTAAAGCACTATAAAGCGGTATATAAGTCTAAGTACTATATAATATACTATATAATTGATATTGTCAGTAAATGCCCTTAGGAAGTGCTAAGGCTCGACTGACAATAAATAGCGCCCACAAAAATCTCAGCATGTTGTTCACCAAGAAAGGAAATTCATTCAGAACATGCTACTGTAAGAATAAGAGAAACAACACATGTAGGTACCAAAGGTGCTTTTTTTGAAGAGGCAACTGGACTTCCTGGTTTTTCTCTGAAGATATTTTGCTTCTCATCTAAGAAGCTTCTTTAGCTCTGACTGAATGGTGGGGAATGGAAGGATTTATACTCCTTGAAGACAGATGGTCATTTGCATTCTTTGAAGGAGTCATTGAGGCCACTTGAAAGTTTCTTGGTGTCCTCAGGGTCGCCTGAGTGATGCAAATGGGTGAGGAGCCTTCTCGGAACTGCTGAAACTGACCGTGTTGTGGAACTGGGCTTTCTTCAGGATGTCTAAGGAGATTCTCAGTCATCCAGTCATGGTTGCCCCCAAAATGGAGAAATGGAAGGATTTATACTCCTTGTAGACAGCTGGTCATTTGCATTCTTTTAGCCGGTCGTTAAAGGTCACCTGGAGGTTTATCTGTGTCCTCAGGGTCACCTGAGCAGTGCAAGTGGACATGAAGCCTTCTTGGAACTGTTGAAAGGACTATGTTGTAGTTTGAAGATAGATGATGTCATATCCCTCCCCCTCTGTTGAGAGAGGGCTATTCAATTTGATATAGATGGCCTTTTTAACCCCTCTTTGTCTTCAAAGAAAAATCAGAAAGCCCAGTTGCCTCTTGAAAAAACACCTTTGATCCGGATGACTGAGAATCTCCATAGACATTCAACAAATGTAGACTATTTTTCACTGTTTGCATACAATATTTAATCCTTTCCTGCATCACTGGAAATAATGCATGGGTACACGATGACTTCTTAAGCTCTCTTTCACTTTACAGGTAATTCCCCAACTTACAACAATTCATTTAGGGACCATTTGCAGTTACAACAGCACTGAAAAGTGTGACTCATGACCATTATTCAGATTTATGTGCATCCTCAGTGCTCACGATCAAAATTTGGACGCTTGGCCCCTGACTCATATTTATGACTGTTGCAGCATTCTGGGGTCATGGGATCCCCTTTTGCAACCTTCTGACAAGCAAAGACAGTGGGGAGGCCACATTCACTTAACAATCATGTTACCAGCTTAACAACAGTGGCAGGAAAGGTCATAAATTGGAGCAAAACTCGCTTAGTAAGTGTCTCGCTTAACAACAGAAACTTTCGGCTATATTGCAGTCATAAATCCAGGGCTACCATATTAAGCTTCTCTGTCCATACTTGGAGGCATATGTTTGCCTTTAATCTCACCTGAATCAGGCAAGAATGGGCAAGAATATTTTTTTACGTATACTGTGAGTGGGGGAAGACATCTCTCTTTCATCTTCCTTTCTAAGACTTTCAAACCTGGAATATTTATTAATAGTGGGCTCTGTTAAAAGCTCTCTTGGTTCTCTGAGGCTTCATGCTATGTTCTAATAAATGCTAGAGAAGAAGTTTAGTTAGCCAAAAATCTGGTATTGCTTCTAGATTTTTAATTGCAGAAAGAGAGAGAGACAGAAAGACAGAGAGAGAGAGAGAGAATCAGAGAGAGACAGAGAGACGGAGACAAACAGACAGGCGATAAACACTTTGCTGTCATGTTTTTCACCCCAGATCTTATTTCTTATGAAGTGTGTTCTGCTACGTATTCCTGGGAAACCAAACACACAAATTCATTCTGAGCAGGGAAAATTGCAAAAGGATTTTTTATTGTATTTTTTATCCCAAAGATGCAATTTTGGGATCCTTCTTTTCTTGAAGAAATGATCGATATTTTTTTTTCCCCCAAGAGAATTTATTGTTTTTGAAAATCTTGCCTCTTGGCTGACTTGGCTGACTTTGAAAGCAAAAGCAAATATAAAGGCCCCTAAACCAAAATCTGAAATCCAATGACCTATGGATGGACTTTTATTAATATTCCCCATATATTTTTTTTCCCCTTAATGTTCTTGCTTTATATATGTTGAAAGAAGAATTGACTTCCTGTGTCAGGACACTTTAAAAAAAAAATGTCTTTCAAAGCAGTTAGCTGACTGATTGTCTTTGCCTGACTTGTTTAGAGTTCAGTCTTGTTTGCAGTAATAACTCTGGCTTTTGATAAACTGGTTTAACATAAATCAAAGGCACTGTCAGAGGCTAAAAGAAAGTAGGCTGTTTTCCCACAAAATATGTGATGTCCAGAAAAACGCCTACAACTGACTTGATTTTTAAGGACTTAACTTAGTCTTAGATCATCTGAATACCTCTTGTCATACATCTGGCTGATCCAAAACTAACATGTGCAGGGACACACAAACACACACACACAAACACAAAGAGAGACAGGGAGAGAAAGAGAAAGGGACAGACACATGCAGAGAGACAGAGACAAAGTGTGTGTGAGAGAGAGACAGAGAGAAAGAGAGAGAGAGAAAGAGACAGAGACACACACACAGACACACACACACACAGAGGGGGAGAGAGGTACACACACAGAGACAGAGACAAAGTGTGAGAGAAAGAGAGACAGAAAGAGGGACAGAAATAGACAGAGGCACACATACAGAAAGAGATGGAGACAGAGAGAAAAAAACAGAGACAGAGACAAAGAGAGAGGAGAGAGAGAAAGAGACAGACACACACACACACACACACAGAGGGAGAGAGAGGTACACACACAGAGACAGAGACAAAGTGTGAGAGAAAGAGAGACAGAAAGAGAGACAGAAATAGACAGAGGCACACATAGAGAAAGAGATGGAGACAGAGAGAAAAAAACAGAGACAGAGACAAAGAGAGAGGAGAGAGAGAAAGAGAGAGAAAGAAAGAGACAGAAAGAAAGAAAGAAAGAAAGAAAGAAAGAAAGAAAGAAAGAAAGAGAGAGAGAGAGAGAGAGAGAGAAACAGAGACAGAGACAAAGACAAAGAGAGAGAGAAAGAGAAAGAAAGAGAGACAGAGACAGAGAGACAGAGACACACAGAAAGAGAGCCAGACAGACAGAGAAAGAGAGAGAGGAAGAAAGACAAAGAGGGACAGAGAGGGGTGGGAAAGGCTTGGATTGTAGAAGTGTTACAAGAAGTACGGATAAATAGGGCTACTTCTTGTATACTATAAAAGCTGTTGAAATAGGTCTATTCAGTTAGGATGCTCAGGATGTCTGTTCAGGATAGAGCAGAATCTAGGAAACCCAGCTCTAAGACCTTTGAGTTGTCACTGTCTCACAGCTCCCAAACTCTCACTGTGTGTGTGTGTGTGTGTGTGTGCATGTGTGTGTCTGTGTCTGTGTCTGTGTCTGTGTCTGTGTCTGTCTGTGTGTGACAAAATTAGGGAGAAACTACATACACAAAGACACCTATATATCACCTATAAAGTCCCAAAGGTGCTATTTTTCAAAAGGCAACTGGACTTTGTTTTTCCAATTGCCTACTGAAAAAGCAACTTTGGGACAACCATGAGCTGGATGATGGAGAATCTCCATAAACATCACTCAACCAAGGCATCCACAAAAGAATATCAGAGGAAGGATGAAATACTGTACATATGAAATAAATCAAAAAGTAACATGCTACTAAGGTAGAGATTAAGAAGATTCTATCCCACCCTTACTTATGTCCCAGAATTCTTTGGTCAACCCAACCGATTTAGGATGTGCCACCTTGGAGAAGATTCAAGAGAAAGAACCCTTGTCAAGCAAAGCTAGTTTATGAAAGCAATCTTGCTTCTAGCTGTAAGAGGATTTTCAAGAACTGTAATGTATTGACTCAAAAGGTTACCCTCTGCTGGGAACAGATAAAGTTGTCTGTCTCAGTTTTGAACTTCTTCAAGTTTTGTTTGTGTTTTCGGATTGAGGTGATTTGAAACATTCATTTGCATTTAGGACGTTCCTTTCCGAAATAGGTACGTTGTCCGTGCAATGTGGCCTCGTGCAAATTTTGTCCAATTTGACAGCTAGGAAGTATTTTTAGTTCACATTTGCAACATGTACAGGGCATAAGCAATGGAGGAAAAGGCATGTTGTGCTGCCCTGGAGCTTCCTTGCTTTACAGCATATGGGAAACGCTTACTCACTCCTCTCAGATTGTCGGAGGCAGAATGGATGATGATGCCTTCAAGCTAAGAATATTCACCAGCACATGGTGTTAAGTTCTGCTGGCCTAACAGAGGAAAGGTGGCAGCTGTTTCCTGCTTATACCATCCTAGATATCCTCCATTCTGTAGGCTGGGGATTCTATTATCCTCGCGGAGAATTGAAACTAAGATGGAGAAATTCATCCATAGTTAACAAGACACCACAGTCATATGTGATAAAATAAAGGAGGAAGGGAAGGAAGGGTACGCTTCTAGCAATTTGTACACAATTACCTGCTTAGCTTTTAACTTGTTACTTCAATCAATTGCAGGTAGACCTCGTCTTATAACAGTTCATTTAGTGACCATTCAAAATTACAATGGAACTGAAAGATGTGAGTCAAGACCATTTTTCACGCTACGAAGTCAATGGGGAAGTTATATTCACTTAACAACCGTGTCACTAATTTAAGAACTGCAGGTATTCACTTAACTGTGGAAAGAATGGCCGTAAAATGGGGCAAAATTCACTTAACAAATGTCTCACTTAGGAACAAACAATATTGGGCTCTATTGTAGTTGTAAATTGAGGACTACCTATACAGTATTAACAGAGTAGAGTGGAGTGGAGTGGAGTGGGGTAGAACAGAACAGAACAGAACAGAACAGAACAGAACAGAACAGAATAGAATAGAATAGAATAGAATAGAATAGAATAGAATAGAATAGAATGGAACGGAACGGAACAGAACAGAACGGAACAGAACAGAACAGAACAGAACAGAACAGAACAGGAAGGGACCTTGTAGGTCATTTAGTCCAAACCCTGCTCAAGTAGGAGACCCTATAACATTTCTGACAGATGGCTGTCCAGGCTCTTGAAAGCCTCCAGTGATGAAGCTTCTGAAGGCAAGTTGTTCCTTTGCTTGATTGTTCTGTTTAGAAAATGTCTCCTTATTTGTAGGTTGAATCTCTCCTTGATCAGTTTCCATCCATTGTTTCTTAATTCCACAAAATATTTCCATGTCACCTCCAAAAGGGACATTTTAATGTTCTTTAATACTTTGGGAAGATATCATTATCAGCATCAGCATCATCTCCAGTTTTCCCAATGTTTCTTTGCACATTCTTGCTGGTGTACACATTTTAGTAGAGTTTCTTTTTTTTAAAATCTCCATAAAAGTAGAACGTAAAACAAGCAAGCAAATAAGTAATCTAGATGAGGTTTTTAAAAAATAATAATTTCCACAATATATGCAAATTATGTCCTGGAGAAAATCTATAAAGGTGGTTTCTGAGAGTTGACACTGAGTTGATAGCACATAACCATCATCAATCATGTACATTTTGTACATTTTAGTCTCACTTTGAAAAAAAATAAATCTGAAGTATGTATAAATGAATACACTGGTAACTTGATCATTTCATTCATTGGGCCACCCCAAAAATGGAGGGAAGTTTTATGAAATATAATTATATTTAAGTAGAGACTTTTTGAGTCAAATTTAATTTATTTTGACAATAATCACACATTACACTTTCTTAAGGAACAACATATCTTGCTACTGCCTTCTCCAGGAATTATTTCTGACTTCTCATTCTAGTTTATTCTCTTAGTATCTCCTGGAGACCTCTCCATTTTTTTTTGAGATTAGTGAAGGTCAGCAAGCTGCAGCTATCTATTGTCACTTCTGGACATACATCTTTGCCCACTTAGCTACATCAAAAAGACAAGTTAGAAGAGACCTTTGTGTGAAACCAGTTTGGTGTTTATTCATGTCAGAAGCTTCACAATTCAAATACTATATGACATAAAATTTAAAATATAAAGGATTAAAACATGTACAAATTAAACAGATCTTGCCCTGGAACTAACAACATTAATTGTATTCTGTCATGCTTCCTTCCACGAGATCCTCAATTGTACACGGATTGGGACACAAAGGGCAGGTATACATATGTATTGTTGTCTGCGTGTCACCACAATCGCAAAGAGCAGAAATCACCAGATTGCCCCTATTTGACTCCAGTAGAAATACAGAATATCTGTCCCCTATATGCAGTGGTGGGATTCAGCCAGTTCGGACCGGTTCACATGTACTGGTATCTCCAACGATCGATCAACTGGCCAGCTGGTAGCTCCCACAATCAGCTGGGCCTGCCCGCCAGCCCCAGCGCTTTTCTCTCCTTGACCCTCTCAGCTGATTTGCACAGCAGAGCGGATTGCCAAGCCTCAGCTGTAGCTACTGTGTTGCTACATAGAAGGTAAACTGATTGTTTTGAAGCTGAGCACAAGCGTGAAGCGCGTTAGGTGCACGCACGTACACGCACGATCACCGAACCGGTTGTGAAACTGGTTCGAAACCCACCACTGCCTATATGTCTTATGACCAATTTCTCAAGTTAAAAAGTCTTTTTTTTAAAAAAAAATACATACAAGTTCCTTTCTTTAATCAAATGAAGCCTTCTTAGTGATCTCTATTATTAGTTTCCCCAAGTCTGAATAATTCACATCTGTCACAGTTAGCTATCAGGTTGCTAACTTGATGCTCGTCTGCAACCGTTACATCATCTCCCCCTTTCTCTCATATAGCTGATGATCTGTGCGCACTTTCGTTGCCTTTTCCTTTCATCCCGCTGCAAGGAATAATAAGTTTTCCACATTAGCAAAAGGTCATTCTCTTCATTAATATCTTCCAGAAATGGCAAGTACAATCTCAGTATGAGGTCTATCTCTGCTTTCTCTTTAGGTCACCTTTTACATAGCAGCAGGCTCAACACTGTATTTTCGCTCACTTGAATTTGTCAATTATTCAGGCTGCCAATCCTTTGCTTAGAAATAAAGAAAAGGCAAGGGGGCAACATATCACCAGTGTAATTTCCTAAAAAAAAAATAAAAAATAAAAATGGAAAATGCATATGTTCCTGGGGGACAAATAACCTTAGATGGGTAACAGCCTGAACTCTCGTTAGGGAAAAAATATTGTCAGGATCCTGACAGAGTTGATTGGCTGCATAACTTCTGATATTCCACCATTTTACCAGTGGGATTGATAAACAGAAGAATTCTAGCAAAACAACTTGAACACTTGCTTTATATAGATTTCCAGCATAACAAGATGACTAATGACTGGCTTTATTTCCCTGTATGTTGACAGGTGAGGGTGTTTTGTTTTGTTTTTTTGTTACACCAAGATCTGAAGTAGTTCTGGGGGAGAGATGCAGATTGAACAATGTTCTTGCAGTTTTCTATTGGACAGTGGGAGCATTGACTGGCTCAGAGTACTCTGCATTATTTCTCTAAAGCACCTGAAGGCAGAAAAAGAATGGAGGGAAACTGATCAAGGTGAGAAGCAACCTAGAACTAAGGAGAAATTTCCTGACAGAGAGAACAATTAATCATTGGAATGACTTGCTTCCAGAAGTTGTGGGTGCTCTATCACAGGAACTTTTCAAGAAGAGTTTGGACAACATTTGTCAGGAGTGGTGTAGGGTCTCCTGCTTGAGCAGGGGGTTGGACCACATTGCGAAGATCCCTTCCAACTCCATTATTCTGCATGTTATCAGCCTTTCCATATCTGCAGAAGGGAAGGCAATGATAGACAGGTTTAGGTCAGCTTTATGAGGTGTGGGTAGAAAAAAAAATGATGTGGAATAAACAGCATGCAACTATATAGGGCACTTTCATAGAAATATTCTAGGATTAGTTTTTGAAAAGAGCTCTGGACCTCTGAGTTCACATGACATTAATAGTATTGGAGAGCTCAGCTGATTTATCTCTTGGCTGAGCAGCCATTTACTTTAAATGACTACAAAGCTAGGAGTTATGTTTCATTTGGTCTGAGACAGTGTGGTTTTGTTTCTTCACTGAACGAAGGGCTTGTTTTGCTCATTCATCAAATTCCTGAGGTTTGTGGGAGGAAATGTTTAAATGGTGGCTTTACAGATTCTTCTCAGTTGTTGAGATATAACACATTGTGTGAAGCTGGTGTGCAAATGCCCTTCCACTGCTGCTCCTTTTTTTTGTGAAGTTTGCAATTGGGGGTCTTTTTTTTTATTATTTTAAACTTGTTTCCTTAATTCCTGTCAAGAGAAATAGCAATAGCACTTAGACTTATATAAGAGTCGTGGTGACGCAGTGGTTAAAATGAAGTATTGCAGGCTACTTCTGCTGACTGCTGGCTGCCTGCAGATCGGCAGTTTGATTCTCATCAGCTCAAGGTTGACTCAGCCTTCCATTCTTCCGAGGTCGATAAAATGAGGACCCAGATTGTTGGGGGCAATATGCTGACTGTGTACTGCTTAGAGAGGACTGTAAAGCACTGTGAAGCGGTATACAAGTCTAAATGCTACTGCTATATACAGCTCCATACTGCCTTACAGCCCTCTCTAAGTAGTTTACAGAGTCAGCCTACTGCTCGCAACAATCTGGGTCCTCATTTTACTGACCTTGGAAGGATGGAAGGCTCAGTCAACCTTAAGCTTGTAATGATTGAACTCCTGGCTGCAATACTGCATTCTAACCACTGTGCCATCATGGCTCCCAATAAAGAGATTAATAGATTGTTTTAAAATTACTAGTGTAATGCTGCAGGAGTCTCTATATTTTGCATTATTGCCCTTCTTTCCAAATTCTTCCTTGCTGTCATTTACTATTCCATCCCATTCACTATTTAGAACTGCATTTCACTTAGGACCACACCCCTGAGATTTCCCAGCTTTGTTTTAAATAATAAATCCTTGTGTTCATTAATGTCTTGGGTCTATTTTTGAAGGAACTTGTGCATTCTCAGAGTACTCCCCAAAAGTTTCACGAGACACGGTGTCACCGTGGACTTGAATGATCTGCAAAGGCAACATTTAAGTTGAATGTCACCTAAATCCTTTAATCCAACCGAGACTGATCTGTTAGTATCAGTCCTTGGCATCTAAAATGCATCCAGCGTCCGGCTAAATTTGAACATTATTTTCAATCCTAGTGAGTTTGGTCTTTATTATAATCTCCAGAATTCTGTTTTGGATCCTTTTTTAAAAAGAAAATCAGTGGGAGATAGAAAGCTGCAGGGAATATCTGCTTACCTAGGGTCTCCGAGGTGTTTACGTCTTACAAACAGCATTTCTTGCTTGTTTGAACAGCAATTAAAACATCAGATTTTTCTTCTAGGTTGTAAATTGGCTAGGTTGGAGTTCAGTGAGGATACAACCTGCCTGTGTCTTATTTGTAAAGGAAGGTTGTCTTACTTTACTTTTCTATCTATTCACTGTGGACATTTTCACAGGATGCCCTTGTTAAATAGATATAGAAAATAGAACAATAGAGTTGGAAGGGACATCATAGGTCTTCTAGCCCAACTCCCTGTTTAATCAGGAGATCCTATACCATTTCAAACAAATGGTTGTCCAGTCTCTTTTTGAAAGCCTCCAGTGATGGGGCACCCACAACGTCTGAAGGCAAGCCATTCCATTGCTCTCACAGTTAGGATTTTTTGTCTTTAGTTCTAGGTTGCTTCTCTCATTGGGTAGTTTCCACCCATTGTTTCTTCCCTTGCCTTTTGGTGCTTTGGAAAATAGCTTGACCATGTCGTTACAAGTACTGGAACAGTGCTAACATTTGCTTTCCCTTATGTCCATCTTGTGTTTACTTCTCAGTAAACAATTTGGATTTTCCTAATTTAGTTTGCGTTTTTATAATATCTAGTTGGGTATTTGGCTTGACAGAACCACATTTCTATTTCTTTCCTGGATTAAAAAAGTGCATAGATTTTCTCATGTTCATGTATTTGTATCTGTCCCCCGATATCAATTTGACAGTAAGGATTCCCCGTTAATTGTGCTGATTGCAACAGTTTATTTCCTAACTGGGCAACCAGTAAGTGGAGTCAATAAAAGTTGGCTCCATGTCAGAATCTACTTTCCCTGGGAATATTTCTGGTGTGGATATTTATTTTATCTTACTTTTAAACTTTTATTTTATTTATTTATTTATTTATTGATCTAATTTATATACCGCCCCATTCCGAAGACTCGGGGCGGTTCACAACAA
>JANHFL010003717.1:0-14835 GCA_032468155.1 Oxyrhabdium leporinum | reverse complement strand
TCTATCTATCTATCTATCTATCTATCTATCTATCTATCTATCTATCTATCTATCTATCTATCTATCTATCATCTTATCGGGCTCCCCTCCTAAAGAAGAGTTTGAGACAAGACTGACCCCTTCTCTCATGGAAACTAGTAACATTTGGACTTATCTGGAAGGACTTTAGGATCAGCGACACCAAAATGAATTACTGTAGTATATGGCATTAATATAATTTTGTATTTGTTACTATTGCCTTATTTGTATTATTTTCTGTAATTGCATAGAGTCTGTTAAGGATTAAGATGGGGATAAATCTCAGAAATAAATAAACAAAATTCTCAAATCCAGATAGCTACATGGTAGCAGATAGAAATGTTTGACACTTGGACTCCTTTGACCACTTAGTGATTATCTAAAGTTTTACTGGATCAGAAAGACCAGGGCCTCTGATATTATATCCCTCGAATCCAATCCATATAAGCAAAACATTTTTAAAAAGTTACTGTTGTTAATAGCCCTTTTTTGCATGCCGTCAGTTGTTTTGTCACTTAAACAATTTAAGATATCTTTATCACTTCATTGTTTTTTTCCAGCATGATAAAGGACAAAGAAGCCTTTCAGAGACTGAATTTCCTCTACCAGGTGAGAAGAATTTCTCGGCGTAGGAATTAATTTCACTGGGTTGTTTAGAATGAGGGCTCTAATGGGAAGCGACCCTTGACTATACCTCAGTTTCCAGTTTGCTCACAAATGCATGTGAAATTCATGTTTTTCTCTTGGGTACAGTCAAAAAGACAAGCACAGCATGGTTTCTGGAATTTTTTTTCCAACCTCTTTCCCAACAGCGCCTATAGGGGGCATCTGTGTTTGTTTTTTTTCTGTGATACAATTGCTCACGTATGTGTGCATGTCCATGTTCCTAGTCTTGGAATGTGGTACATCTACATGTGTTTGTATGTGTGCATATTATCCCCAGAGTTAAATCAGGGCAGGTACCTATGTACCTAACTATGTATTAGTTGCTTGGGTTCTCTGTACATTCCTGCTGAATGCTGTATATGTGAACTGGGAAGCATAGAGTGGGCTGCATATATATCAGGCTTGATCACGGGACCAAGAGGGAGGAGGGGTTAAGAATGGAGCAGTTGGCGGAATTCTATAGGATTGTAGTGAGGTTTTTTTTCTTCTGGATTCTTCGCAATCCTAAACTTGGCTTTCCAACTTCTCCCTCCTTCCATCCCATGACAAATTTGATCCTGTTTTCACATAATGCTCCTTGAAGATGTATGGATTTCAGCTCCCAGAATTTTCCAGCCAATAAACCAGAGCATTCTTGTAAGATCCAGATAGCCCTATAATCAATCACCAAAAGGATCTTGATTTTCTTTGGAAAGCAATCAACTATGAGGCTCATTTGACTTTCATGGAAGATTGTCCACAATACAAAAGTCATAATGGGGGAAACAATGAATGTCACCCTCCCCAAAGTGGGAATCACCAAGGATGAGCCTCATGCCCAAGTAATGAGAATCAACGAAGTCTTTCAGGATCTGGCCAATCAATGTCTTGTAGTAAAATAAGACATCTTACTTTAATGATCACATTATGCTACTCGAGCTCTGACATCTGACCCAAGAAAATTGGTGTAGCTTTTAAGATGCGCTAAGATTCTTTACATGTTTTACAACCAAGGCCTTAATGGGATCAGTATGATTCTCTGTAAGATCCCTTTGTTATGAGGCAACTGGACTGTGTAGGATGCCTTTAGCCTGGATATCTCTGGGAGGCGATAAGGATGTTTCTCTTTCTTACACAGGCAGCGCATTGTGTGCTCGCCCAAAACCCAAATAACCAAGAGTTGGCTCGTTTCTATTGTCACACCCAAAACAACATCAGCCGGCGGCTCGTCTTGAGACAGTGAGTAGCCATCTTTTGTGGGAGGTTGGTTTAAATTCTAGAGTATAAATTCTAGGGTTAAGATACTGTTTCCAGTCCAGCAATAAGTGGAGCATTTTTTCTTCCCGTTTTTGAACCTATTTTCTCCCTGTTGCTCTTTTTGTTTTCTTAAAAATCTACTTGTCATCTGACATGGATTATTAATACTTTATTTATTCTCATGTTTTTTTCTGGGGAACAATTTTGTAATTATTAATGCATCCATATTTAGGAGTGGGACTGGAGTTGGTGAGATTTCAATAAATAGATCTAAGGCTTGTCTGTACTTCACCATTCGCAACAAAAAAAAAAGCCAGTTTTACTACTATCATACAGATAAATTCATGGCTGCCTTGAGATTTCAATCAACTTTTGGCACATGATACAGTTTCTGCTCTTAACTGCTCTAATATAGAAGTCACATTGCTTTTTCCCAGTTAGCCCTTTCTCAACTGTCTTTCTTCTGACTCTCTTATTGTTTTCTAAATTTGCATTATGGGTCAAAACTGAAATTTATCAGATTGAGCTTGGTATTTCCCAACCTGGCAACTTTAGGGTGTTTGGACTTCAACTCCCAGAGTTCCCTAGCCTGCAGGAGGAGCTGAACTCCATACCTCTTAAAATTGATGAGGTTGGGAAACAATGGTTTAGAAGAGCTGGGTGTTTTTTGGTTGCTATCTCCCTTTGGCCATGAACTCAGCGATTCTGTTCATACCTCTCTCTCTCATTATAGCACAACTTTGCTAACCGAAATGTTACATTTGGCTAGGCTCACGTATCGCGGTGAGCCACAGGGAAGCTCACATATCCCATTAAGGCAAAAAGTAGATACCTCCCTAACCAAAACCACATTATAAACTTAGTTTGATACGGACATCCTGTCAGGGTGTGGTTGGCTATAAGTAGTATAGAATAGATAGTCTTCAGTGAACAAGGGTAACTGAATGCCGCAAATGAATTGATTACCTAATTTTGTGTGCAGGGACCCTTCTGTGAAAAGGACCATCTGCAAATCCTGCTTCTCTCTTCTTGTTCCTGGAGTCAGCTCAACTGTTCGCCAAAGAAGTCAGTATGACATTCTTTTCCTCCTCTTTTGCAATGCTGCCTGGATGCTCCTGGGTGTTATTCTTGCTCTAGAATCTGATATGGTTGATGTCTCTCCCCCTTGGGGTAAATGGATGCTAAGGTTGAGGTGGAAAAGGGGGACTCTGGGGAGGGGTGGTGGTGGAACGACCTTCATTTCCACTTTGAATTCTCTTTTTACCCAGTGGCCACAAAGCCACGTCTTTGCTTGTAGCCTCATATTTCAACTCAACAGCATCATGCTTAAAAAAAGTGATGGCTGGAAAACCTTCCCACTGTTGTATGTCTTCAAAGCCAACTTTTTTGTTTCACAAATTGTTCACGTTCTATTTCTAAGCCATAGCGTGTCCAACCTTTCAGCTTGTCTGAGCCTCATTGAGGGATGAGGATGGGAGATTGTCTTGGGCTGCATATAAAATATAAAATATACTTAATGTATATACATTACGTATAATGTTAAAAGTTTACGATCTTATGGGGTCCCTGTATTAGCTATCCAGGACCACGTGGGGCACATAGGCTGTGGATTGTATGTGCTTGTTCTAACACATACTATACAGTCTTTGATGAGGAATCCATAAAATGAAGTTGCTAAGGAAAGTTAGGGAGCTTGGCTAGTGATTTGGTTACCGTTAGTCCTTGACTTACGACTACAATTGAGCCCAAAATTTATGTTGCCAAGGAAGGCAATTGTGAGGTTTGCTCCATTTTACGACCTTTCTTGACACAGCTGTTAAGTGAATTGCTGCAGTTGTTAGTTAACACGATTGTTAAGTGAATCTGGCTCCCCCATTGACTTTTATTGTTAGACGGTGGCACAAGGTGATCACAGAACCCTGGGACCCTTGTCAGAAATACATGCCAGTTGCCAAATAACTGAATTTTGATCACGTGACCATGGGGTCACTGCAACGATTATAAGTATGAGAAACAGTCCTCAGTCTTTTTTTTCAGTGCCTTTGTAACTTTCAACAGTCACTAAACGAATGGTTGTAAGTCAGGGACTACCTGTATGTTTGGGGAATACAGGTAGTCCTCGACTCACAACTGCAGTTAAGTCCAAAATTTACGTCCCTAAGTGAGAACTTGGTTAAGTGAGTTTTACAACGTTCCTCGCCACATTTGTTAAGCGAATCACTGCAGTTGTTAAATTAGTAACGTGGTCGTTAAGCGAATCTGGCTTCCCCCATTGACTTGGCTTGTCAGAAGGTCGCCAAAGGAGATCACATGACCCCGGGACATTGCAACCATCACAAATGTGAGTCAGTGGACAAGCATTGAAATGTAAATCACGTGACCATGGGGATGCTGCAACAGTCATAAGTGTGAAAAAATGGTCATAAGTCACTTTTTTGGTGCCATTGCAACTTCGAACGGTCACTAAGTGAGCTGTTGTGGGAACTCTAGTGGGAAGGGAGGGCAAGTCTTCTCTTCCAGGCCTCTTTAGGTGACTCATTCTTCCATGTTTCCAACCAGAGTGTCGTCATCAACGTTGGACCGTTGTGCAGTGCCTGAACTGTGGCCTAAGCAAGCGTTTCCTCAGTAAGCCTGACTACAAGTTGTGGTCGGAGCAGCCTGAGGCATGGCTGGAGAACCAGGCGCCAGCCGGTACAGGCACCAAAGGTAAACCAGTGCAGGGAAGGCTCTGGAAAGAGAAGAGCTGCTGGGAATGGAGGAAAAAGGTCATGCTCGCTTTGTGCCTGAAGGTCCCTCTTGAGCAACCTCAGTTGCCTCAGAGCTGAACCCGCCATCCTAGTTGCAACAGCAAGGGTTGTTGTGAGCAGGATGTTGAGGCAAATTGGACAGAGGGGGGAGGCTTTTCAAAATTTATCCTACGTTTGGAGGAGCATCAGAGTGTTCCTCTCTTTATGTGAAATTTATTTCAGAGCTTATTTATTTTCCTTCTTGATTTTCAGCAACTAGGCATGGAAGAGAGGGGGAAAAAAAGGTTTGGTATCGTTGTTCAGGCACACGAAAGTGGGAAAATGTAATCTCCAGTCCGGCCTTAGGCCCAAAGCCAGCAGGGTGTCCTTGGGCCGGTCCTTCTCTCGGCTCCTGGAAGAAGAAGAAGAAAACAAGGGGAAACTACTTCTGAAAAACCTTGCCAGGAGAGAACTGCAAGGTCTCGTCTGGTTGCAGTGAGTCAACAGTGACTCACACAAAAAAAGTGCAGAAGGAACTCAGAAAATAAGTTTAGGGAGGACGTGCAGCTTGATCTTAAGGGGCTGTTTCCCGCTGTTGAATAAGATTACGCTGTTCTCTGTTGACTGTGTTTACTAACTCTATTGAATTTCATTTGCAGAAATGGAGAAAGAGAGCCAGATTACTATATAGTACAGGTAGTCCTCGACCCAGGACCACAACTGAGCCCAAAATTTCTGTTGTTAAGTGAGACATTTGCTAAGTGAGTTTTGCCCCATTTTACGATGTTTCTTGGCACTATTCATAAGTGAATCACTGCAGTTGATAAGTTAGTAACCTCTCTGTTCAATGAATCTGGCTTCCCCCTTGACTTTGCTTGTCAGAAGGTTGCAAAAGGGGATCCCATGACCCCAGGACGCTGCAACCGTCATAAATATGAACCAATTGCCATGCATCCAAATTTTGATCGCGTGGTCATGGGAATGCTGCGAAGGTCCTAACTGTGAAAAATGGTCATAAGTCACATTTTCCAGTGCCGTTGTAACTTTGAATGGTTACTAAGTGAACTGTTGTAAGTCGAGGACTACCTGTAATCCTTAATGAGCCTAGACTAGGAATGGGGGATATCTAGTCCTGCTTTAGGCATGGAATCCACCTTGGGTGACTTTGGGGCAGACTCTCCCGCTCTCTCAGCCCCAGGAAGAAGGTACTTGGCAAAAAGGTTGCCAAGTAAACGCAACCGCAGTTGATTTGAAGGATCATAACAACAATAAAAGCAAGATAGCTGACATGATTGTGTGACTAATTATGAACATTCATGAGCACTGATATTTGTAAGAGATAGCATTAGAAGATCTTGAAACTGGATTATAGGAAAATGGCCAAGAGAAGTGATGATTTGAGAGCAGAGTGTTTGAACCTCTAGAGCAGGGGTGTCAAACTCGCGTTGTCACGGTGGCGTCGTGACGTATTGGGACTTTTTCCCCCCTTCACTAAACCAGGCAGGGGCCCTTTTATGACTTGTGGACTTCAACTCCCAGAATTCCTAAGCCAGCAAGTCCTAAAAAGGCCACGGTTCTCCACCCTGCTCTAGAGATAGAGACCATTGTTCATGAACTAAGGCGAGATAAATTGGGCTAAGCACTTTTTCTTCCATCCGTCCTATCTCCCTCTCTCCTTTCTCCCCCCCCTCCCTCTCTAGTTTTGTTTTGAATCCCAAATACTCAGAAGTAGGTAAGCAAAGAATGAAGTTCTGGGTTGATTAAAATAAAATCTCAGAAGACTGGCCAAAAGGGGTGAAACTAAGGACAAGCTGTTGCTGCTTTCAGATGGGAGAGGTTAAGCCACAGAAAAGAAAGTGAGATGGGGAACCAGAATTCCTGTTCCTGCATCACAGTTGTAATATTTCTAGTCAGCTTAAATGACATTCAGCCATCCTGTATTATCCATGAAGTCCTATCAAAAGAACATAATTTTGCTGTAAACAAGTCCTCATGTGGTTACTTGTTCTAGATTAGCCAGGGAAATGATTTGAGCTGGAACTGGGAGGAAGGAGAGTGTCAGGGTAATGCTAATTTAACAGCTGACCAGCTGCTGTAAGGTTGTAATACTGTAAAGTTATAATGCTAATGCAACAGTAGCAATGAGTCAGCAGGGTTATTGGACTGCTACCACTTTAAGAGGCTGCAACATAAAACAGACCTTGTGGGGGAGTGTCTCTCTCTCTCCTCTCTCTCAGTGTGTGTGCTCCAGTAGCTGAAGCCTGTTGCTGCTTGCTACTGTGTATCAAGGCCTGTGTAAAAGTACTTGTATGTATATATGCTTTTTAGGATAAAATCCACTATTTGTAAATACGAACCTGTGTGCTGTATTTGCTCCTGGGTTGTCTCACCTAGTCACACTGTGTGCGCTCTGACAGAGAGGAATTACAGAAGATAAAGAGAAGGGACAATTTGCATAGAATTAAGGCAAGAGAAGGGCAGGTAGCCGTTTAGCAACTGGCATCCACAGACTTATCTTGAAACCTTCTCCTTGTGTCCCATTTTTAGGCCAGGTCCCCAATCCAGCACAAGAGCCACAGAAGGCCTCTCAGATGGGAAAAGCAACAGCTCCGAGTTCCAATCGGTGTAGCCGTCTTGCCTCTGAGGAGATCATAGCGGGCACCCAATCAATAGGAGCAAAGAATGGGAAGTGACAGCTGCCTTGGGATTGTTACAATTTCAGGCTGACAAGCGGCTGTAGCCCAGGAATGAACCCCCAGCCTTGGATGGAAGAAGGCAGCAAGATGACGTTCAGGACAGAGAAAGTCGAGAAATATACTTTCCAAAAGTTGCAAAATTTGCTACTTGCAGAACTTCAGTGAGTTGGTGATCTTAATTTTAGGATGAAGTTGGCATCTTTGCTGATCTAATCTCTTGGGTGTTTTTTGGGGGGGGGGCGGGCGGATGTGTTAAAAGTTTTTATATGACAGTTTTTGACATGTTAATTGTTTCATATTTTTGCCGTGCAATGCTGAAGTGACTTCTGGTGAGATGGGCATGTCATAATTTAATAAATAAATGTACACTGTATAGGACAACTAGAGAGAGACAGAAGAGCAGCCCACCCCGCACTCTAGTCTTGAAAGTTTCTTCAGTGTAGCTTATTTGTGTTTTATTTATTTGTTTGTTAAATTTATTTGCCGCCTATCTCACTGTGAGGCTGTTCTACCATCATGTGCCCCCTTTTCCACCTCTGTGACCAGAGGAATGCCTCTTTTCCAATACTGTCGGTTGTGACTTCAGTTTCTGTCACTCTTCAGCTAGATGCACCTCAGATCTAAAGCCCTGCTAATGTTCCTGTCAGAAGAACGTAGTGAAAAGGTGACAAAGGAAAGAAAGTTTCAGTCTCATATCACTTTTGTGTACCTGATAAATACAGGAAACTGGAAGTAAATTTGTTTTTAAAACACGTGTACAGTGCTTGCATCGTGCTTTCTACCAAGTTGGCTCAATTATCTTTCTTTTCCGCTTAGGGGAAGTGCTAAAGCTAAAAGCGTATATACTTTGGTTTAAAACTATGAGTCTCTCAACCCTTCAAGTTCGGGAAACAACAATTATTGAAATTCTACTTTTGTTGTCAGGTATAATAACAGAATTGAGTGCTTGCCAGTTTCCCTTTACAGCCTCTTCTACTATACAGAACCAATGTGGGATTATTCTGGGTTTCTTTTATTTCTCTCTTTTCCCAAGGCTGAGGTGTCACATACTTTGATCCACTAAAGGTTCTTGTACTGTATTCCTCTGTCAATGTTATCTCTGCCATAGAAACATGGAACAATGTTATTGACTTGAAGTGGATAGATATGGATATCCAAGGAGATTTCTTTCTTTGGACAGGAAGCCAATAAATGAAACGCGATTGGCCAGAAATCAAGCCTGAATGTTGAAGTTTCACAATTCCCTCTTGGTTCTGTCTTCCTTTATATACAGCCCAGCATATAATGTTATTATATTATATACACCCCCACAGCCTTAGGTGGAAAGTCCTTTTCCTTTTGGGACCTATTTGGCACCAACAAGGCCTCGTGTCTTTTCAGACACACGTGTCCAACTGAGCCACTTCTTTCTTTCTCCATCCCCTGTGATACTTCTTTTTTTTCTGCACTCCAGCCATTCCCTTTTGTGGCCTGTTCCTCCTGTCAGACTGTCTAGTTTGGGTAAGTTCTCCTTTCAGGCTGGCTTCACCTTACAACACGCTTCACCTTGACTTCCTGACGTGTATTATTTGACTCTCTGTTATTACAGCTGTTAACTACTATACTTTTTATAATATTTTAACTGATCAGATTTTGGAATAGAGGCACTTAGTTGATGCTGCCTGCATGTTTGCACCTTTTGAGTGTGAAAAAGGATCTCATACGCAATACAAGAAAGAAAGAAAAAATCCAGTACATTTCTTGGTTGAACAAGTCATCCGTTCGTGTTCAGACGTTCTTATTCTGTCCCTTTTTTCTACTTAAATCAGAGTTATTACTGCTAAATATGTAACATCCTACATATACTGGTACTTCTCAACTTACGACCACAATTGAGCCAAACATTTCTGTTGCTAAGTGAGACAAATGAGTTTTGCCCCATTTTACGACCTTTCTTGCCACAGTTGTTGGGTGAATCACTGCAGTTGTTATGTTGGTAACATGATTGTTAAGTGAATCTGGCTTCGCCGTTGACTTTGCTTCCCAGAAAATTGCAAAAAGTGATCACAGGGCCCCCCGGACACTGTAACCGTCATAAATATGAGTCAGTTGCCAAACGTCTGAGTTTTGATCACATGACCCTGAGGATGCTGCAATGGTAAGTGTGAAAAAAAGGTCGCAAGTCACTTTTTTCAGTGCCTTTGTAAGTTCGAACAGTCACTAAGTGAACAGTTGTAAGTTGAGGACTACCTGTAGTTTGTTGAGTCATGGCTCTTAAGATAAATAGAGCCAGTCTTTACTCCATTTCTAGGTAAGGACCCGGATTGTGGGGGCAATATTCTGAGGTATATTGGATTAAAAATACTGATGTAAGAGTATTGCTTATAAGCTGTATGTTCAGTGTTCAGTTCTGAGCTTACTATTGCAACAGATGGAGCTGTATTCCTTAAACATCTGGCGCTTGACATTCTGAAAGGGCAGAAAATGGTTATTTTCCTGGTTTGCTATTAAAGGGAGGGTAAAAGATAGTTGTGAGTGTGCTGTTCCAGGGTCAAACTAATGATATCTTGGGAAAGGGTATGTGTTATTTTTTTCCCATTTGGGAAGCAAATGAGGTTCAGACAACATGTCAACCCAAGATCTCCAGGGGCCAAAAAGAAGGAATTAGTCTAATGAACAGCTATTAATGACCTGTGTTTAATTCCCAGAACTCCTTGTTAGCGATACATACTTTGTTCAAAGTGCTGGCTGCGACATTTCAACATTTAAATTGCTGTAGATTAGAATCTTTATGGGATTGTGTTTTCCCAAATGTTCCTGGCAACTCTGATGTCAGCTTAGAAAGACCCTTTTTCTCAAATTTACATCAGACATTAGCTGCCTTTCGGGAACCAATTCATCAATTAATGAGATAGTCCAAGTCAATCAAGACTGACAAATCACATCTAGTTTTGATCTACCCAGCCTCCAAATTCTTGTCTTGTCTCTTCTTTTGAGAATGTTTCAATCTTGCAAATGCTCATAAAATTTCAGGGAACAACTTTAATATATTATCACATTTTGAGGTTTTGACAATAGAGTCAAGATCATGTGAAATGCTAATACTGCTTTATATAATCTTTGTAAGACCACACCTGCAATATTGGATACTGTTTTGGTCATCATACTACAAAAAAGGTGCTGAGACTTTGGAAAAAAATCAGAGAAAAGCAACTGGAAACTAAAACATACGAAGAACCATTGCAGGAATTTGATATGGCTAGTCTAGAGAAAAGAAGGACTAGGTGTGACATGATAGCAGTATTCCAACATTTGAGGGGCTGCCACAAAGAAGAAAGGGTCAAGCACCTGAAGGCAGGCAAGAAACAATGGGTGGAAACTAATCAAGGAGAGAAGCAACCTAGAATTAAGAAGAAACTTCCTAATAGTGAGAACACTTATCTGGTGGAACAACTTGCCTTCAGAAGTTGTGAGTGCTTCATCACTGGACGCTTTTAAGAAGAGACCGGACAATCACTTGTCTGAAATGGTATAGAGTCTCCTGCTTGAGCAGGGGGGTGAGACTAGAAGACCTCCAAGGTCTTTTCCAGGTCTATTCTTTCTTGTATTCTTTTGTATTATTGTATTGCACTGTTGGCCAAGCCCACATTGCTGACCCACTCCTTATGATGACATGTTTGGCAAGAAATTTACAAGTGCTCCATTTTTAATTTTTTATGTTTTCTTAAAAAACAACAACACCAAAATGATATTTTTTCTATTTCAGCAGAGTCTAAGGATTAACTGATAATTTTCACTAGTTTTGGACAATTTTGTCTTCTCCTTGGACTTCTTTCTCATGGTTTCATTTTGTTTCTCGAATATAGTGTCAAATTACTGTATTGTTGTATGTCTGTAACCTCTTATAAACTAGGTGGTCAAAATGGCTACCAGCTGCTGGGCTGAAGCAGCTCTTGTGTTTTCCTTTTGATTGGATTTCATGGCTGTAAACTTCATAGCCTCATCAGAGCTCGCTAAAGCTGCCTTCTTAGGCATGGTTACTTAGCATTAAGTATTGCTAGACGTAGCAGGACTTACTTTTGAGTCCATATGCATAAAATTAGACAGCAATTCAAATTGTACGCATTTCAGTGGTTAGACTAGAATGCTTCTCCAAACATATTTTTTAAAAAATGTGGGTTTCGGTGCTTATACATTTTACATTTACTATTTTATTCTCCAGATGAAGATTCATTCCAGAGAAAAAGGTGTAAACTTCACATCACATCTTTAATTATCTCACAGAACTTCATAGTACTTTAAGCCACCTTGACTCAATAGTCGTGCCTTGGTGGAGATTTTTCAGGTCACAGTCGTCAAAAGTTATTAAATTTGTTTATAAAATCATTTAAAAAAATCTTCACCTTATTCCCTTAAGCATTAATCTTGTTCCAATGTTGTCATTTCTTTTTCTGTTATTTTTCTAATATGCTCACTATCTCTGCTACCCTTCTATTTTTTTTTAAAGCAACTCCATGCACTGTTTTTTTCTGATTATTCAAAAGTTGTGGGGTTGGTTTTTTTTTAGGTTTCCAAAGGCAATGGTGTTTTATCATTTGTTTATCTTCAGGGAAGATAAGAACATTTTTGTAATTCTGATAATCCTCATTCACAGTTAGTTAACTAAGTTTTTGAATATTATATAGAAATTAAGACACCAGTTATTTGGATTAGCGTGTTTACCATCCCTCACACTTAATAATTGAGGTCATTGGGATTATAAACTTTAATGTGTCAAATTGAATTCACTAGCAACACATTCCAAATCCATTAATTATCAGCTTGGGGACCTGTGGATTAACAAGAATTTGGCAAAAGCAAATAGATATACTGCTCTTTTGTGTGTGTGTGTGTGTGTGTGATGTTTTCTTAGACTCATTAGTGCAAACACATAGTTGAAACCAGATAGGATTCATTCTGTTTGCATTTTTCATGAGATAAGGAAAACAATTATAAGAAAATGCTATACTGTCTTACACAACAATATTTTTGTAAACCTTTTTTTAAAAAATTCAGTTAGGCAAAAAACATCATGCTATTTTCCTACATAAATAGGTATTTATTTCCAGTCAGATTCCTTATATTTATTTAGCTTGCTTTTACCAAGTGTAGTTCACCTGAGGCAAAATGTGATAGTAACCCAGGGATATGTGTGAAATCTTCTGATAAAAGTTCATCATGTCATAATTATTTTATATTCTTTAGACAGAACATGCCACAGTAATTCTATAGCACATGAAGTGACAATCACGACAGAATGAGGAGAAATTCCATATATGCTACCCAAAATAAGGGAGTAGAATTCAAAGTGTTTGTGTGAAATTGTTACTTGAGTTCTTCTGGCTCAAATTTTGAGGAAAGAGGATAGGAGAGATGGTGGATAAGTAGAGGATTTTGCTGCAGAAAGGGCTGTGTCCTTGTTTCTTGTTGACAGTGCTGGTTTGTTGATCAACTTTCAGGGCTGTTGACCGTATAATTAATCTGCATCAACATATTTCATGAAAAATGGGAGACCTCACAGCTTGTCATGTTATGTGTAAATGACTTTGGAATAGTGTTGCAGCCAAGAGATGGGTCAAATGAAAGGCAACTTAGACCATAGTTAAAGTTGGGGGGGGAAAAGGCTCAGAAGAAACTCTTCTTGATCTGTGAAAAAGACAAGGGGAGAGATATACTCTCACACTGGCAAGATTTGCCTTCTACTCCAGGTAGTTGCAGAAGTAAATACAGCTAAAATATTGCAGCACCCCTTAAACTAGCCTCTTTCAAAGTTTAGTTTGCTCCTAGGATTTTCATTGTCCATGTGAGAGATGTCAGTCAGGACATACAATCAGTTTTCTTGAGCATTCTACCAATATTTCACTTTTCTACTTTCTTGCATTCTTGGTCCAGGAAACAACAACAAAACCTTTTTTTTTTAAATCAAGTTTGCCTATCACTTCCAAGGGATGAGTAACATACCTACGTCACTGAGATTTTTTTGAAGAATGCATGGCTGAAAAAAAATTCAGCAGAAATATTATGTTTACACCGAAGAAAGTAAACTTCACATAATTCAATTAAACTAAAAAAAAATTCTCAAGTTTTCATAAAGTTCAGATTATCGTGAAGATAATTTAATCCAAGCCACCACCATATAAGCGTATGGCAATTGTAATATTAACTTGGAAATTTCATCTAGAGACTAGATTTGATCTGAAATCAGATACAGACTTTCATATAAACTTCTAGATCAGGTGACATCAGTGGTAAAAGCCTATTCATTGATTTTTTTCCCCAATTCATTCAATTTTCATTTTTTTTTAAACAAATAAATAAATATAAGAGAGGAAACTTCAGGCAGTGCGTGTTGGAGAATTAAAATGTTTTAGCAATATAAACTTTCATTGCTGGTTTAGGAAAAAAGAAACAACATAAAATGCAAATAAGAAGCAAATAACAGGGGTTTTTTTGTGGGTTTTTTTTAGCAAAAGAAATATTTTGTAAAACCAAGAAGCCCATTGCTTTGTTGACTGTTGAAAGCTTCAGGATGACAAGGAGGAGTCAGTAAAATAATGCCAGATGGAAGCATTGTATTTTTAACTTCACAGTAATTTGACATTGGTTTACTAGGGCAATAAGAGTGTCATTATTTAATGGAAAACAATGTCACTTTCAAATGGCAAAGCTTAATCTTCGGAAGTTTTTATTGCACAATTTAAAAGATTGATTGGATTTGATTAGACTTTTGTCCTGAGGACATAGTAACTTCTGCGTGTCCCCTGAGCTAACCATTAGGTCTTTTTGAAGAGGTGGTCAAGCTTGAAAACCTGATAGCTGGTGTACATTTACAAGATGTGTTTATGGTTTGTTTAATGCAGATGAACAATTTAAAGGCAACAATGAAACAGATTAATGACAAAGACTCTCACTGAAAGGGTGTTTTGCAATGCATGTCAGCACAAGCAGATCAGCCCTTCTTGGAGCATTAAAGTGGCCGCATCTTTGGAAAACTCGCTTGACTGTTCAAAGAATGACTCCAACTCTTTGCACATAGCATGGTCCATGAAAGCATGGTCATTGCCCATCGCAAAGAAGAATTTCATGATGCAATGTTTGGATTTGGCTAACATATTATGTTCTTGCCTTCTCAAATGCCTTCTTCTTCTTCTTGTGCCATATCCGTCATCGGACATTGGCGACCATGTTGGTGATCCTATTTTTATCAATAGCAGCATGAAAAAGTGCTGTTGAGTTTTGTCCATATCAGTCCCTTAGATTTTGAAGCCATATTTTTTTCTGGGTGTCGCATCACACATCCAAAATATCCTAACTTTTGCTTTATTTTGGTTTTGATGATTTCCCTTGGCTTTCCCAGGCGACTTATCACTTCCTCGTTTCTGATTTTGTCAATCCAATTTATACATAACAGCCACCTGTAAATCCACATTTCAAATGCTTCTAGTCTCTTCAAGTGGCTTTCTGTCAGAGACCAA
>JANHFL010003716.1:87931-101397 GCA_032468155.1 Oxyrhabdium leporinum | reverse complement strand
AAACCTGGGCCTTCAGATTCAGGTTTTTCCCAGATGTGCCAACATGGTTTCTCTAATAAATTCTTACTTGGATAAATATTTATCTGAGTGCTGAGTGGGTTATTGGAACCTGGATGGAATGCTGATATACTGGAGCATACAACAATATTCTTTTGGGACATCACATATTATACTTTTTGTGTGTTTGGCATTATAAGACTGGGTCATCTCCCTCTAGCTTGTGCATTTCCAGCTTTTACAATCCAAAACAACCATACATACTTTTGCTATCCTGATTGGGCACAATACTGTCTTGTTGAGGTAGGAAAACACAGCAGTTTTCAGGCCAATTCCATATATAGTAATGGAGCTGGGGAAGGGGGGGATACTATAAGAGAAAAACAAATTCGGAAGGGACTAAATGTGGAAAAAGAGGGTGGATCATAAACATGACAGATGACTTGGAGAACGGATGTAATATTTATAAAATGAGCTTAGCCTGAGAAAGTGCATTCAAGATGCTATTATTGATATTATTATAACCTACTGACACCCTGTGCCCCATTAAGTCATCACTTCAACGATATTTCATTACCTAAATGCAGAAACAGAATTACCAAGACAAGCAAAAAAGTAGTAAGAGCAAGACTGACTTCAGACTTCCTGAAGGGAAAGGACCATTGGAATCATTATCTTCCCTTCCCAGTATGCAGGTAAATGGCTGCTATTGAGTGGGGAAGGGGGTGAGGAATTGTGACACTAGCTAGAAACTGTCACAAAACATTGAAAATGAACATCATGTGACCACAACAACAGCCCAGCAACAGCTAGTGGCACTAAAGAATCCACAACTTTCCCAAATTCCAATCCTATGTGAATCATGGAGCCTGGATCTTGGACACATTCTGTAAGTTAGCCCATTCGAAATAGTTCAAAAGCTGTTGTCCTCTAATGCATTATTTGACCCAGTGAAAGGTTATGACAAAAAGTGTTCTAGTAATATGTAATTTCAATAAAGATATCAATAAAGTAGAGATCCATATTTCGTTTGGTGACTGGTTCTTTACCTGGCCCACTTCAAAGGATTGACAGATCTTGAAGTTCATACCCCTATTTTTGATTGCACCATTTGTCATCTTGGAAAAATACTGATTATGGTTTATTTGAAACAAACCAGATTTGAATAAGGTATTATAAAAGGACATGGTTTTGAAGAGCAAACTAAGCTCCAGTTACTTTAGAATGAAAATATGTGGGGTACAGGGAAAATATTATCTTTTACGGTTGGTCAATTTAGTAACTAATTGCTAAATACCAGTATTTTATTTGTTTTAAGCTCAATATTCACCTGGTATTTATTAACATCATTAATTAAAGCAGAATTGTACAGATTACATCCCTTGGGTTTGTAAGTTATCTCTTTGTTCTTTATAATAAGAAATATCCAAATTCATAATTTATTTGAGGTAAAATAGAAATAGATCTGGTTCTCTTGGTTTGCATAAAACACTATATTAAAAAAAAATATTGGTGCAATCAGTCTTCTGCATCTTCCTTTCTGGTAGGTTCCATCAATTCAAATACCAGCATTTAAACATCAAGAGAAATAAAAGGAAAATAAATTAAAAGAAGCCCAAGCTACAGCAAGGTATGCATTTCAATTCGCATTTCAATTCTGTGAAATGTTTCCAGAAATAATCCAAGCTCAGATGTTGCCTAATTCATACTTCTCTCAAGAAGATGTTTCTTTTCCCATTCACCTTTATCTATAGCAATACTATTTTCAATTTTCAATTTTTAAAAATAAATGAACTTCCTTTAAAATAATGCCATCTACAAAGCAGGAAAAAAATGGAAATGGTGAATATAATTCCTTTTGAAATAATCCAAAATCTCAAAACATTGAAGAGTTGAGTTTTGCAGGCTTCAAAAAATAATTTGAAATAACTGGTTCAGAGCTTGAACATGGCATCTCTGTCTACCTCATTCAAGGAGGCCAACATTTTTCAGGCTTCTGCAAGTGCCTGATTAAAGTGTGATGCTGCATTTTCAAGATTGTGTTGAAGCCTGAAAAAGATCAAGCTCTTTTCATGAGAAGTAGAAAGGTGCTATGTTTGTGCGAGGTCCAAGCATTTCTTTTAACTCGTTGTTTGACTTAGGTAAGAATCTCCTTAGAGGAAAAAAATCAAAAGCAATATCTGTTTTTGATATTGTCATCTGTCAACAATATCTGTCATCAGTAGGAGAGAACAAACAAGTAGGGTCTTCAAAAACAGATTTTAAAGTAAGAACATAGCCTTCAGCCCAACTTCAAGGGCCTCTTTCAGGCATGCAACTCAGATATTGGCAAAAGCAATTTAGCCTGGTGCACAACAACACAGAAGAAGGTTGCGATCCTTATTTGGACTGCGTGCAAGTTCATATAGGGAGGAACGCTTATTGCCAAATAGGATTTTAAGAACCCACAGTGGTTAAAAATACTGAACTTGTCAGCTGGAAAGCTGAAAACTTGGCTTTGAGATCTGAGCACTGAGAAACAGGTGAGCCCCCATTTCTTACTCCAGCTCTTGCCCCCTTAGCGGTTCAAAAGGATGCAAATGTGAGTAGATAAACAGGTATTACTTCAGTGGGAAGGTAATAGCACTCTGTGCAACTTGGCATGTAGTTATGCTTGCTACATGACCACAGAAATGTTTTCGGATGATGCTAGCTCCCTCAGCTAAGAAACGAAGCTGAACCATCCCTTAGAGTCAGACTCAACTGGACAGGGGAAACCTTTACCTTAACTTTTATTTTTGCTTTCTAATAATTATCCACTCTTATTACCTCAGATTTAAGGTCAGGATCTTGGTGAAGCAGCCCAGTTATATCATGATTTATGTATTGTGCTATTCATTGCTTAAGAAAGACACTGCAACCAACATTCATTTTCATATAATATATTATGCTACCAATGGTTATTAGGGTTAGTATGTACAGGAAAAGCTAGTGTCGTGATTCATTTGCATTCCACAGTATTTACTCTGAAATTACAATACTGTATCTATTACTAACTATATACCTATCTTGAAAAAACACTAACAAAATGGCACTTCTGGTAAGAAATGCAAGGATTGCACTGTTGTGCTTGAATTAGAATGATATAAATTCTACATTTTATCACCTTGATTATAATTAAACAGGCTGGAAAAAACATGGACCAATGTTAATCAATGCTTGGCTGAATAAAGGCTTTACTATAAAATGCATTTGAAAGGCAAATATTTAAATGAAGTGCTGGCTCAGGTGTAATCTAGCTTTTCCATTTAATTTGCTAGGATTGTAGTCCTATCCACAATTACCAAGGAGTCAGTGTTGTTGTAAATAATGACTTATTTATTTCTCAGATTTATGTGGTAACTGTCTCACAACAACTGACTCTGGACAGCATACAGCAAATTTATATATACTGCATATAAGACAATAAATATGTCATATGACCATAAATATGTCAAACAAAGTCATATTTAAAAATATTTTTTTAAAGCACAAAAGAGATTTGATCAGCAACAGAGTCACCTCATGATCTCACCTGAAAACTCCAGGACTGATGACAATGCCAGGTTTTGAGGGACGTTTGGAAAATAATGGATGAAGCTGATCTTTCTTCAGGGAGGGAGATTGTTCCATCAGGCAAACATCAAGGCAGAGAAGGATCACCTCCACAGGCCTGCCAAGTGTAGAGAAAAAGACATGACTTGCACCATCTTCTCTTGCAGGTGGTACCAAAAATACTCCCGCCCTATTCCTCAATTGATGTCTTAAAAAAAAAAAAACATTTATATTTCCAGTGTGACACATTTGAGTTTGTACACACTGAGTAACGTGGTATTCTGAAGATGCATGACAGTAGATTAAAAAAACTAAAGCAATTCAATGGAAAAATTCATTAAGCATTGCCCATATGGCAGTCAATCACTATCACAGCTACTATCGATTTTCATTTGTCTCCAAAAGCCTAAATCAGCAACATATTTTATGGAAGAATCATGGCTGATTTGAGTCAATAAGGTCTATACTAAGTATGCATGACAAACGTGTTCTGGCCATTTCTTTTAAATGTATTTTCTTTCTCTGTAATAGCAATGCAGTTTAATGAGAGTTCACAAACTTTCAGGGTAACGATTTAGCAGCTAGCATTAAAAAGAAAACTTTTTTTTAAGGTTCTGTTTTAAAAGGTGTTTACTGTTTCTACTGAGGTTTGAAATGCTCAAATGACGCTTTGGCAATATTACAATTTCAAAACTTTTTTAAGTTTGAAAAGAAAATACAAAGAAACAGAAGAATATGTTTAAATTTTTGGAATGCAGGAAAAAAAGGGGAGAAAAATATAGAAAGAATTTTGAAGTTTGGTACAAATACAATAATCTTTTCCTCTAAGATTAGCAATAACACACTGTGTAATCATAATCTATTGGAATTATCAAATCCCCAAATTAAAATTTAATTTCTTTGTTTCAAGCATGTGTGTGTGTGTGTGTGTGTGTGTGTGTGTGGGGAGAGAGAGAGAGAGAGAGAGAGAGAGAGAGAGAGAGAGAGTCTTGCCTGTCTGTGGGTGGAGACAGTCTTAGAGATTCCTTTGGTTGCATTGTTTACATTGGCAGATTCTTGACTGGGGTATTGCTTACTTGATCATTGGTCTGAAGTTAACCTTGAAGTTAATCTATGCTGATCTGAGTGCTGATTACTAGTGGAGAGGTGCTGGAGTCTTTTTCTCTTTTGGGCTGGGTGATAGTCTCTTTTGCATAGTCTATAGAGCTTGTTAATGTCTATGTGTCTATTGATGGCTGATTTGTCAAGAGTGCCATGCTTCTAGAAATTCCCTGGCATTTTTGATTTAGGATTGTCACATTTTCCCAATTGAAACTATGATTAAATCTGTCTATATGTTGTGAAATTAAAGAATTTTCATCATGTCTTCTGACTGCCATTTGGTGTTCATGGATATGTTCTGCCAGTTTTCGTGTGTGTGTGTGTGTGTGTGTGTGTGTTCTGTTAGAGAGTATGTATGTATGTATGTATGTATGTATGTATGTATGTATGTATGTATTCTCGAACAGAAAATTTGTGACTACCTGTACTAGTTTGTGAAGAGGTAAATTCCACTGTGCAGTTATATTAAATAAACTGTGATATATATAGCATTAGTCCAATTTCATAAGCCTGTGATAACGGGCACGTACAGATATATGCTGCCTAATTAATTACAAATTGATCTTGTGTAGAAGAAGTTGTATGTCTCTTACAGCAATGACTTTAATATGTTGACTTTACTAACTGTAAACATCACTATGCCTGCTTCTGCAATTCAAATGCCATCCCACATCCCACATTTCTCTAGGGCCAAGAACGTGATTGTCAGAAAACACTATGTTCAAAATGCAGGCATTTATAGCTTCTGCTTCAAAACTATGTTTTTGAACTTATCATGTGGCCAAGATAAATTAAACCAGAAATAACAATAAGCAGATTTTGAAATAAAGCAACAGATCATAAAGCTTTCAAACAAAAATGTTGGCATTGCACCTCAGGATTTTATACAATTTGTGTATAAGGGTTGAATTCATTTGAAATATGATTTTCAGATTCAAGAATAAGAGGAAGAGGAAGAGGTAGAAGAGGAAGGGGAAAAAGGAGGGGGACTCAATGGGTGGATAAAAATGCCAAATCCACTCTAAACATCTGGCTGATTGTGCAACCAATCATAATAATTTCTGCTTCACTGAATTAAGATAATACAAATCCTCAAATTAGTAACTCTTCTTAGAGGTATATACAGAAACTTCATAATGATCAAAAATGAAGTGATAAACACCTCAGCATTTTGCCTTTTTAGCAAGTCTCAGTGGTTGCAGCAGGGAGAAGGAGCCGTGACACTTTCTCCCAAGAAAATTATTTTACTTGGTTTGTGTGAGGATTGAAATTGCGTGCTCTCTCGCTCTCTCTGCCTCCCTCCCTCCCTTCCCTCTCTCTCTCATGCACCCATAAGCTGTTGAGTCAAATGATCTCATGAGAAGGTTTCTCTATTCAGCAAAATAAATAAGGGAAAACTAAAATGTTTTGGGATCATTAAAAGTCCCTAAATACCTCTTAATTATAATTTTAAGATACAACTTTATCTATTATTCCCATTACCAAGATTAGTTGAATGTAACTTTAATGGTAAATATAAGAACAATTAAATACTTAGAATCATGAGTGTAAAGATTGGAAGGGACCATGGACATTCTGTCTGAATGATGTGGGCATTTTATAATGATCCCCTTCAATCAGTTACCTTGATTATTACTTCAAAAATGTATCTAGCCTCTGTGTTGCTTTATCTGGTTGTGATGGATAACAGTGTCAGAGTTGGGTGTCACTGACATACTAATGGCACCTTATTTCCAAGCCCAAAATAATTTCATATAAACAAGTCATAAGTCACAAGTCATAAGGATCATGTATTCTGAGGACTTCTCATTATCAATGAGCTAAGAAGCACCCCCAAATCATTTCCGTTGGAAACAATATTTGATTTAAAAATGGATTTCTCTCTCTTAAAGCATGATTCCACTCAGAACAATTCTGTGCTTATTGTTATCTAAAAGCTGCTGAAGGATCACAAACATCCAGCAGAATCATTGCATTTACAAGCGTACACATCTGCATCAGTAATCATAAAAAAGCCAATGAGCTGAAGGAACTAACACTCAGAAGATTATATATGTTTTAATCCTGGAATTAATTTGAAAAAGAAATCTTTGTTAAGCCCTAATTCAGGAGGAGTGGAATGTGAGTAAGCTAAAGAGAAAGATTGTTATGAGGGTAATGTGAACACAATGGAAAACCTTCCTGAATCCATGCTATTGTAAACCTGGTGCCCCTTAGCATCTTCTCACCTCAATTATACAAGAAATTTTGTCATTCGCTCAAAATGGAAGGCTGCATGTGGGGCAATTTGCATTCCACCAAATGTGCTTTTAATTTTGTCATCTTTGCTTGCTAAAACAGATTAAAACAGCGTGGATTACATTTAAAAAAAAAACTTCATTAAATTTCAAAATAAAATAAAAATAGAAAAATAAGAATTAGGGGAAAAGGCTCATAAAAATGGAAAGTTGGGGTGCGGAAAATGAAAGAAGGGCACAGGAAAAAGAATAATTTCCAACTTTCTTTGATACAGATACAAAGTACATGAACCTCTTATTCTAGCATCAGCAATAACACTCAGTATTTCTCTAATCATAAACAGGTCTACTCATTAAATTCCAAACTTACAGTGCCATTTTTTCCAGCAGAATGTCCAAGAGTGGTTTCCATGCTTTTTCCACATTAATCAAAATTGTCAATGTTGACATCCCAGCCAATTCCATTAGCTTCACCATTCATTCTTCCATTGTAGAAATTTGTAGGTCTTTCTGCCTCTGTACATACAAAGTTTTGCTGCTGTTATATATAAAAACAAACTCCCATGTTTTCTATCAGTCTATCCATCAAGCCTAAAAGGAGTCTTTGGTTTCAATTCAAGTCTTTGGTTTCAATTGTGCTTTATTTTCAAAATATCTGAATTAAAATATATATCTAATCCCAGTATCTTTAGCTTCCTTTCATGTCCATCAAGGATGATAAGAACTACCTTCACATGAACTTTATTTTCAACATGTATTTGGTGCTCCCTTATACATCTTTGACAATTTATCACGTGTTAAATATCAACAGTACCTCATCTTTTAAAAATTATCTTACAAATTGTAATTCAATGCAAATTTCAGTCTTTTGAACCATATATTCCCCCATTGATCAGACATATTGTATCCAAAAGTGTTTGACCATTTAGTCATGAAGACATTAACATGTTCATTTTTCATTTTCATTTTTAAGAAAAGTATATACCATACTTCCTATCAATAACATATTCATCATTTGTATATGAACCCAATTCAAAGGCAGTTTTCTCATTTGCAAAAATATAACTCTTCTTGTCCAATTTAAACCTTTCTATCAACTAAACATGAGAAAACCATTACAAGTATGACCTTCCATTTCCAGTTCTTCTCTTGATTTTAATTTAAGGTCTTTTTTACAAAAAGTCAATAAGTCAACATAGTCAATCAAGTTTGTGTAACTACCATTCCTTTTCTTAAAAAAGCTTCTTATTGTGACAGTCATACAGGAATCTTAGAGTCAGTCTTGCTTTATATCTATTCCTAATCCTCAATATGGCTTGCCTAATGGAGTGATTATATAAACCCATATTAATGAAAGTGAAGGTTCATTCTCTGAGCTTGTGGGTTGGTTTACAAACATTGCATTACCAGGTTAGGTAACATCTTCAGCAGAGTTTAGGGGGGTGTCAGTGTTCTTCTGTTTATAAGGGCTTCAGTTGTGGGTGTGTCAAGTGAGAATCTTGTGATGGGTCAGCTGTGAGTCATCAGTGAGTCTTGTGATGGGTCTTGTGATAAGGAGATTACCTCAGGTCAGGGTCATTATGAGGTAAACTGCTGATGGAAAGGGGGTTGCATGGGTTGGTTGAGGGTCATTGCTGCCTCTGTTTGGCTGTGTGGTTGATTTGGATTCTGAGGGATTCATAGGCTGGTTGTAGGTCAATGTGTCTGATGATGGAATTGCTTGTGGAGTGCCAGGATTAGAGGAACTCATGAGCATGGTGAGTGGTAGCATGGCTAATGAGTAGCCATGCCACTCAAATTCAGGTCATGTCCTTCCAACTGCAATAACCTATTTCTCAAAGTCACCCAATCTTTCAATCATGCAAACAGCAAAATACAATTTTAGGTCAAGTAATCTTAATCCATCTCTTTCTTTAGCCTCTTGCAATAATTTTTATTTAATTCTTGGTTTTTACCTTGTCATATAAACTTAGAAATATATCTTTGCCATTAATTAAATGATGCATCAATACCTATTAGTATTGTCTGGAATAAAAAATAACATCCTAGGTAAAACCAGCTAACCAGCTAATGCATCAAAGCTCTTCACTTTCTTGATTAAATTTCAAATACCATTCTGAAGCTCTTGGAAAATCAAAACTAAATCATCAGCAAAAGCCCTCAATTTATAACCCTTTTTTTAAATTTTCACGTCCATCATTTTCCCATCCACAGCATGGATTCCTGAAGCAATAAATTTTGCTTCTCTGTTTCTGTTTCTCTAGAGAAGGAAATAATTTCAATATCTCTAAGTGAAGAAGTTGCTAACCAAAACCAATCCAACTGAAAATGTTTTGATTTTTGCAATGTACTATGTCATCTGGATGTACCTGCATCAATTCATTTTATTTACAAAGACTAAACACATATTTGTAAAACATTATTAAATTTTTAATGAAAACCCATCCTATCCAAATCATAATATTGAATAAGCAATTATTATACATTTGTAATAGCTACACTGAACTTGGCTACCTTGAGAGTTATAGTATACTTTGTGTCTGAAAGAAACAGAATGATATAAAATTATCTGATCTGCTTGGATAATACTGCAGTATTGTGCTAATGCATTTTGAATGCATGTGCTAATATAATAGGGCAGAATAATAAAACATGATTTATTGTTACAATTGCCTCAGATACACATGGACAGGTTTTCTTGCCCAAAGGAATTTAAAAGTATTTACCTTTTTAAAATGCATAGGGAGAACATCTTATCTAGCCCTAAAGAACATTCTTCATACTTTTGGGAACCTGAGTAGGGTTAAATGGTTTGTTGATTCTCCAATAATATGTTTCACACAACCTTGTTGTTCTGTGATATCTTTTCATTTCATTTGGATGTCATTTGGACTATTGACTGTTTGTTGGAAATTCTGATTAGCCTGATCATTGCTTAGAGAGATAAATAACTCTGTCAAAAGCCAGTATGAAAGCCACTATTTATTTAGGCCTTCCACCATGATAAATGTTTATCAGATAAATTTAAAGGGACAAAGCCTAAAGGAAAAACCTGGAATTTAAGCCAATAACTAATTATCTGTTTCCAATCATTCACTTCTATTTTAGGTGTTCAGTTTCTGGTAGTGCAACATCAAGTTACATATATAGAAGAAGACTTAAAACATTAGTCTGCATTCTTGCATATTTCTTGTTTATGTAGATACATATTTGAGTCCCAAAAGGAACTGGCATCAAACACTTTGAAGGGTTCTGGGATCAATTTTCCTGCTTAAAAGAATATTTTTACAGGCATTGAAAATCTTGCATGTCAGACTCAGTATGAGCCTTCCATAGTCCCATATGGTGAAAAAGTATTCCCTGATATTTGAAGTTGTAAATCTGCTCACTTTTCCTCCCTCACTTATCTATTTTTGTGGTGTGTGTGTGTGTGTGTATATATATGTGTGTGTGTGTGTGTATGTATGTATGTATGTATGTATGTATGTATGTATGTATGTATGTATGTATGTATGTATTGGCAATGAATTTTGATATGAGAATGAATTTATAGAGAACATAGAGAGAATCTCTGTGCAGAAACCGTAAAACCCTCAGAGCCAGGGAATGTGTCAAAACCATCTGCAACACTCAATAATCTAACCCAGAAAGGCCTTCATAAACACATCAGAAACAAAGACTGAATTATATGGAAAGTTTACAAGAAAAGATTTTCAGGAAAAAGCCAATTGAAGAACTGGATCTTGGTTCCAAGTTATTTGGTTTCAAATATATTTGAATGAGTAACAGCTGATTTGAATAGAGGTTTTGGAACAGAGGCTTAAAGGCTCCCATTTGGAAACAAACGAATTTTAGATCATGCCTATATTACTTATGTCATGTTCAGGCAGTCTATTACCCTATTCTTGAACTCTGTTCCTCCTTTATCTGTATGTACTAGCTTCACGGATAGATGACCTCTGAACTGAAAGCATTTACTTTCATTTGCTTCATCCTTCACAATTCTACCTAGTAAATTAGCCAATGTTTGGATTCACTTTATGTATCCATAGAGCTATTCCTCCTAGATTGATCTCTATCCTCCAGTGATGTCAGTGGGAGAAAAGTTTGCATACAGTATGCCAAGATTGTTGCAAAGTGATTGATTAGTTCCCTAAATCTAGGACAATGCTGCAAAGATGATAAAACTCATCTCTGGTCTAAGACAGAGAGAGGTTGTTCTTTGATTACATCTTAATCATGATTCCTGTTTAAGATTTATAATAATTTATTCCCCCAGGTTTTTATTCACATCAACCTGCTCCCTACAATTAAGCCCAATGTTTGTGTGTGCATAATCATATCTCCCTCCAGCAGTAGGTAAGAAACCAGTAGGCAGAATTCACTATGCCACTGTTTAAATGGTTCCTTAGTCCTGTTTCTGTACTGAGACAAGTATCTAATATCCTTCACATACAAATAAAGGCAAAAAAGAAAACTCAGCTGTACATGCTCCCAGTTAGTTACAGTAATACCATGTCTTCTTCCCAAACTTAATTTTCAATTTGTGGTGACCAACCTTTCTTTATAGACCAAATCAATCATTATACATTCTGCTCCCTTTCCCTTCCCATTCTAAAAATCCATTCTTTAAATTCTATTCTTCACCCCCATACCAATTATATTACTCCAAATATCCAGAATGGATTTGCAGATGGTTCTCAGCACTGCAAATATATGATGGGACTACTATAAGAAACACAAATGTCTATAGGGATTTTTTTTCCTCTTATGCAGCAAGCTGGAGACAGATTAAAAGGAAAAATCATCCACTTATGTAGCACATAAACATTTTCCTTAATCATTATAATAATCCTGTTCCTTAAACAGTCTTTGAACCATAGCATTCATCCACAGTCATTATCAGATGGGGGAGGAGGGAGCCTTCCTTCTTTTCTTGACAAACTTTCTTATATTTCATTAATAAAAATGTGTCCCTTTCACTGATTCAGAATTAATATCATATTTAGTGTATTTGGATTCTAAAATTATTCCAGGCTTTTGTGTATTTTTCTCCCATGTTTCTGAAAATAGGGAAAAGGAGGCACTACATATTTAAGCCAAAGCTCTTTGGCCTAATTTAGTTCTTTCACCTAACATACTGTGCGTAGCACCTTTGATTTCAAATTGTATTTTCCTCTTTCCTGACAGATATAAAAAAGTAGGAAGCAAACTCTACTGCGTGCCCATCACTAATAGTGAGAAACAAAATGGATAAATACTTGAAAAGTGTTTGCTGAAGAGTTGTAAAAGAGGTGAAACAAATGGTTTATGGAGAATTGTCTTGGCTATATGCCACATACGCAAAACAATACCATTTTTAGACAATGTATCTACCCTCCAGGTATTTGGATTTTAACTTCCATAAATTGCTCCTAATATGAGGAAAATTAGATATTGGAATCAGAGATGTCATTTCACAGCATAGCCTATGTTTGCTCATTTAGTCCTCAGTTAATATTAGGATTGATAGAGCTCAAAAAAGAAAAAAGTATTTGCTTATTGTGTAATACTGCATGGTTTACTCTTAATTCATGTAATATTTATCTCCTGGCTCAAACTTCAGCCCATAGTTTTGGTTGGAATTTACTCTTTCTTTGCTTTAAATCATATGCAATACTTAAAGCAAATCCTTTACTCACCTCGAATAGCAAACCGCATAAACACAGCACTGATTTCCATAATTAGTCCTACTTCAGTAGATTCAAGGTTATACTCCTAAAGCAATACCCAAAATTACTCAAACTAGAAAGCAAAGTTCTCAGATGCTGTCAGCCAAACCAAGCCACCCAATGTAATACCAAGAAAATTCAACATTTGATAACTAAGTGTTTGGGTTCCTGACATTCTTTGATCCCAATCCCAGTGAAATGACACTAGCCAGAATCATGTATGCCTGGACATGGTACAATCCGATCGTGTAAGGGAAGGAGAGGAGAGTTACCAACCAGACAAAACAGTGAAAACTTTGCCTCTCATCTTTTCCTCCTCTTTGATTGTCAAAGTCGCCCAAACCTGGGCTATTCTCAAACAGATAGATATGCTGTTCCCTCAGTTTCGCCCATCCCCATTTCACTTTGTTCTTTGTGTCTTACAAGCCTTGAAATATTTGGTTGAAACTCAGCCTACTCTTATTAATGCTGAAAACAGGCACCCTGCCTCAAAACCGTGTGTTTGCTAAAGAATGTTCTTCCTGTGCCAACTCAGAAAGCTCAGGCTGCCCAAGGAGCTGTTGATACAGTTCTAAGCAGGAGTCTGTCATCCGCACCTCTATAACCATCTGGTTTGGCGTTGCAACCAATCTAGACAAACACAGACTTCAACAGTTTAGGTGTTTCAGATGCTGCTAATGTATCTGATGAAATCACATGATGATTTAATTACATATACATACAGTTTAGACATTAATGGCTGTGTGTTGCATTATTTTGAGGGGACAGCGTATTTACACTGTTATACAAGCTGTATACTCACTACTTTACATTGTAGCCAAGTGTCATTTCTTCAGTGTTGTCACAT
>JANHFL010003716.1:61407-72304 GCA_032468155.1 Oxyrhabdium leporinum | reverse complement strand
AATAATAATAATAATAATAATAATAATAATAATAATAATAATAATAATAATAATAATAATAATAATAATAATAACCTCAAAGCACTTTCAATGGCAAAAGGTACAGAGAGCAATTTATTCAAGTCCTGCATTGATGATATGCTCTGGTTACCTAATCCCTTCCAGATTAGAATCACTGCAATATTATCCAACTGCTTCGCACTCTCTACTTTGCTTGTCTTCTGTACATTGCTTATTATCAGAAATGTGAACCAATGTCATCCTTTGCTAGTAGAACAGCTGCTGAAAAAGTGGTTTTCCTGGCTGTCTTTTTATTGATCTTAAAGACTGATAAAACATTTAACAATTGCAAAGTCAGCAAGTGTCATAAGACAAAAATATAGGATGAACTGATATATAGTAGAAGCATAAGGTATCTTAAGCAAAGATGGGTTGGCTCTGCTACTCGGAGTTGGTATTAGTGAAGACAGACTGCAAATAACAATAATATGGAAGAGACTACAGCAGGGGTGTCAAACTCAAATTCATTGACAGGCCCATCAGGGTTGTGATGACCTTGGAGAGACGAGGTGGGCATAGGGAGCTTGTGTTGGGGGCGCCTGTGGTGGCCTGAGTGCTCTGCCAGTGAAAATGGCCTCCTGAGCTGCGTTTCCAGCTGCGACAGCCTCTTGCAACCCTTTGCCAGTGAAAACAGATCTCTAGAGGGCTGCGTGTGGCCCTCGTGAGCTCCGTTTTTACTGGCAGAGGCACCAAGGGCCGGCCCTTCACTGTTTCCAGGGTGGCCCCACAGGCCAGATCTAAGCACCTTGTGGACCAAATCCAGCCTGCAGGCCTTGAATTTGACATCCTTGGACTAAAGCAATGTATCTTCTCAGGGTTGTCTTAGTTTAAATAACTGACTTGCTTCTTTTCAAATAAGTAATTTTCAAACCAAAATGATTCGTTTTTTTTCAAAAGGAAACTTTATTCATTTCAAATGGTACTCTTAGAGAAATGTGCTTACAAATACAATTATGCCTGCTTTATGAGGAAGAGAGTCCCACTCAGTACAACTGTATGAACTTTGAAATAAATGTGCATATTGTAGAACATTTGCTTACTGATGTGACCTTACCTATGCTAATACTGAGCTCCCCCTACACCAAGTTATTTAATTACTTGCTACCACAAGATGTTAATTTAGCTCAGTTATTTGTAAAATACAGCATTCATTTACACTAATGGATTCCATAAAAATGAATGAAGATCATGAAAGACAAAGCATGAATACCACCTAGACAGTTATCATGGAAACAGACTACTTGAGATCTGTATACCTGACTTAAAGAGCAACCTATCTGCAGTGGATATTCATCTAAAAGAAACTAATGAAAAACAAAAAACAGTGAAATAATGGAATAATACAGGCATGGGAGGGAAGAGGGGATGAATGATGACACATCCGTTATGACATCACATAAATGATGAGACTTCTTCACCTTCAGTAGATATCAGGATGCAATTATGTCCCAAGTTGCAGTCCACAAAAACTAATTCCACAATAAAACTGCAGATCTCTGAATAATTTCTTGGAAGCAAATCCAGATGAATTCAGTGGGACAGATCTAGTATTCTATGGGGTTTTAAAAGTGCACCTCAAGCCATTCTTGGTTTTTCTGCATGCTCCAGATGTTTCAAGAAAGGTGACATTTTAGAAATGAACACAACACCATTTGAACAAAATGCTCTGCTTTGTTGGCTTACCCGTTTTTTGCAGACTATCTATTTCAACTATGTATAAGTGGGAAAAAAAGATTAGGATAGCAGCATTTACCCAGAAGTCACTGCATTTTCTGCTTTACTGTGGTTTTTTTTTAATGGCTAAATAGGCTAGTGGAGGAGGAGGCGCTGGCCTGGTTTACACAATGTGCTGAATCACAATTTGATATCTTTGTTTTGTCTTAGCGCATGTGGAAAACCAGACACTATGATTTGGCAACAAAACTGTTAGCGTACTTTTCAGCAGAGTTTACCAGCCTAAAAAACAAAATAGACACTTTATAAATATTAAGAAAATTGTAGCTTTGTGGGGCATACTATGGAGAACTGTTATAATAATGCAGTGCAATAAGCAATAAACAGAAGGAAATTCCATTCCAAAACATTCAAAGAGTTAAAGGAAAATCAAACCTGTCAAATCAGATACAGTACAGGTTGTCCTCGGCTTGCAGCAGTTCGCTTAGTGACCGTTCAAAGTTACAACAACACTGAAAAAAGTGACTTATGACCATTTTTCACACTTATGACCGTTGCAGCATCCACATGGTTGTGTGATTGACATTTGAATGCTTGACAACTGACTCCCATTTATGAAGATTGCAGTGTCCTGGGGTCATGTGATCCCCTTTTGCAATCTTCTGACAAGCGAAGTCAATGGGGAAACCAGATTCACTTAACAAACGTGTTACTAATTTAACAACTGCAGTGATTCACTTAACAAATGTGGCAAGAGAAGTCGTCAAATGTGGCAAAACTCACCTAATGGATTTCTCATTTACCAACATAAATTTTGGGCTCAGTTATGGTCGTAAATTGAGGACTACCTGTACATTTGTAGAGACAAACAAAGGCCGTGAAAATCTAATATTATGATGCCACTCCGAAGTGGAAGTTTTGTCTCTCTTAGATGAGTTTTTCAGTGGGGAGGATCTGGCTCTATTTTCCTTTGACCTTCTAGTTTCTTCCATAATCCTGATAGCTTAAGATTTCTTAATAAAATGTGAAACTTAAATGCCTCACTTTCTGTCTCCTTTGATAGTAAATAAATACATTGTCTATTATCAAAAACTTCATTTTAGAAGCTTCTTTCAAGCATTTGACACTCCAGTCAGGTTTGATGGTATTATTTTTAAAATAAAGGGCTGCTATCAGTGATAATCACCAGATAATGTTTTGAATCCTTTCTGAGTTGCATACTTTTTTGCAGGATATTTTTTTAAAATCCTTTAAAGCTAAAATGGCCTGTGTGGGCAGGCTAGGAAAAGAAAACCAACTTTTAGATTCCCTTTAGCAATGTGACTTTGATGTTATACTCAAGAGTAAAAACACATTCTTATTCAGTATATAAAGCAGAGTTTCATTGATTTCAGTGGAAACTCTGAGGCTGATTGCAATCTTAATACTGCTGACAATTCATTGCAGAGCCAAATCAAGTCAATTTTAATTAGACAGAGCCCCAGATCTTGAGTGAAAGCTGATCTAATGACACTCAGAAGAAAAATCCAAATTCTTAGCATTTCTTAGAAACACATTAACCAAAGAAATATCACACTTTTCTTTGATGAACATTTGCCCCTTTTAATTCTCCAGTGCTGAGGTCTGGTGTGTTGTTCTTGCTATGATGTCAATATCTGCAATCTTATTGTATTGATGTCATCTTCAGGAAGAAACCTGCCTTTGTAACCAACAGGAATTGCTGTCTCATAGCAGGGTGGGGGGGAGCAAGACTGTCATATTTGTGTTATGGCAAATATTTCTAAGTATACTTTAATACAAGCATAGCTTCCCCTGCAGCCCTGATGGAAAATATATTGTTGAATCCCTTCAAGGCAGAGATTATCTTGAAGATTAAAGGGCATAATCTCCTCTAATGACAATCCACTCATATATACCATACTGAATCCCAGCAGAAAACAGGAACAATGCAGAGTAGTAGTGGGTGAATGTGGAACAAGGAAAAACAAAACAACCCTTGGGGACTTATAGTTGTAATAGTGAGGACTCTCATCTTTCCATGTCAGACACAGGACCAAAGCTAAGTCGCATGTTTATCCAGCTTTACTTGTGTCAGACTTCAAACGCAAATGTCTTGGGGGCAGGGCTGTCTTAATGCATAGGCCTGATGGGCACTTGCCCGTGGGCCCCACAAGCATAGGGTTCCCATACTAATCTGTATATGTTAACCCTTCAGTGCACCTTGTATCATATAAATACAGCAACTGTATGGCTTACTGAATATTATTGTGCTTTTCAAGCCTCGTGTATTGTTCAAATGTTTATCATGTTGATTAGTTGTTGCTGCACAGCATGTTTTTAATGTTTCAACATCAATTTTGTTGGAAGTGCCAATTAAATAAATATATGTTTAATTTTATGGCTATTTACATGTTTATGAGTATTTGTAGGGGGCCCAGTACATTGCTTTTCCCAGGGCCCATAGTGCTGTTAAGACGGCCCTGCTTGGGGGTGGGGAGGGAGAGATTTGCACAAGAACCACCTGTGAAAGGCAGTTGTATGCCGCTGGGCAAGGGGGAGTTACAATACATCTCTTACTCTCTCTAGCTTCCTCCAGCCAATAGCAGAAGAGTTGTGTGTGCAGTTAGAAAGGGGTTTGATTGGATTATCTGGGGGAGGTACGGAAGAACCTGTCAGTAAACCTGAAAGCTGTCTCAGGAGGAGGAGGGCGTGAGGGGAGGTTCCAGTCATGAATTATTTACCAGAAGGCAGTTTATAGGAAGAACCCAGAGATCACCTGAATGGCATATTAAACTTTAGCTACAGTTGTTTTGAGTTCAACAAAATCTGAGTCGACAGAATAAGACTGCCTCCGGTTTAGGCACTTGATCCTCTCCTACGCAGATCCATACCTCTACCAAGGGCTTTTCGACAGCTATTTTCCTCCTGTGGGCAATGGTCTACAATTGAGGGTTGTTATGCTTTTAAAAATAGAGGAAAGGCTCAAGATCGTGTCCACCGCCCAGATGAGAAAATGAAGCGGTGGCGACGAAGAAGAAGTGAAAAGTATATGGACTGGTTTTGACTCCGGAACTGGATTGGAACTCTGCAAGACCTGAGCAACCCAAGCGGGAGATGTTCTCGGGATAAAAAGACCATCATCCTCTGCCCTTACCCTGGAGAAGTACATCAACAAGAGCAGCCCCCTACCGTACCCTCTCCATACTTAACAAGCGCTGCCAAAAGTTGCTGATCTTGGGATTCCCGGGCTGTCACTCACTTGCTCGCGCTGCTCCCCCTCCCCTCCCGTCAACCAGACAGCGACCCCCACCTCAGTCTACGAAATCCGCAGTTTTCTATAAGGACGAGCGGGACTTATCCTCGAGCCGGCAAGGCGCTCCTGCGGTTTGTGCGAGAACCTGCTTCCCACCTGGTCCATCAGAGCCAATCTCAGAAACCATCTTCCTTCTGGAAGAGTGTCCGCGTCTTCTAAGCATTTGATCCCACCAGAAGTAAATCTCTAGGTTGAATCAGATAGACCTGGAGCTGACATTTCCTCGACCTTCTCTTCACGTGATATTTCCCCACCACCCCGCAGTTTCAATCTCGGGACTTCCATAGAAGAATTTAGGCTGAAAGCATGGGATGCAATCGGAGGACAGAGACATCAGTTGAATAAAGAGTTGGGGATATTAAGTTTTTAAAAATCCACATCCAGTGAGGTTTAGCATGGAATTAACCAAACTTTTTAGGAAATCTGGAAAAGCTTTTGCAACCTGCTGAGAGAGGATTAAATTAGAAATGGCCTCAGATTTTATTATTTTATCCTTTGCAGAGAGATTATTATGAGCTCTGCCTCATTAGAGCGCCTTTGCTCTGACATCCCCCATTCCTGTAGTTTTCTATTTCCTGCCAGTTAAAAGATGAACTCCGCTCAAGCCTTGGCTTACATTATGCAGACATTCCTTTCCCTCATATGTATTTACAAATAAATCTACACTGCTCTTTAACTGTAGCAAGGAATAATCTTTGCTTTTGACCCCCATCTGGACCGTAACATACTGCTAGCAAGAGCCCTGTGGCCAGAAGAGTTTTATACTCTATGTCTGGTCATTTGTTACATAAATGGTAATAATCCTGCCACTATATCCATAAGTAACAAAACTGAGAAAGTGGGATTTCTTTAAAGGTTGCAATTCAGTCTCAATCCAAATAATTCAGCTGAATTGCAGCATGAGGAAAAGCTAAGATTCATTAAGTAACCCACCCACTGATCGCCACTAGATTGGACTACAGCAACACTGCCTTCCGGAACCATCCAGAAACTGCTAATGTTACAAAAAGCTGGAGTCAGATAATTGCAATTCAATTTATTGTGGATATACACTCTATCTTACCAATAAAGGAGAATATTGGTTGCTCAGGATTAGCACTGATGACGTTACCTAGTTAGGGTAATGAAATGTCTTCAAGAAAACAAACAAGCTCAGAGAGCACAAAGGACCCCTCACATTTTATCTTAGTAGATGATAAAATAAAGTTTAAGACAAAGTTAAAATACATTTATAAAACAAGCTAACAAACATCTGTAAGTGAGGTCCAGGCTGTAACCTATATTTAGGAGCCGTGGTGGCACTGTGGTCAAAATGCAATATTGCAGGCTAACTCTGCCCACTGCCAGGAGTTCAAACCTGACCGGCTCAAGATTAACCCATCTTTCCATGCTTCCGAGGTCAGTAAAATGGGGACCCATATTGGGGGGCAATATGCTGAGTCTTTAAACTGCTTAGAGAGGACTGTAAAGCACTATGAAGCAGTATATAAGTCCAAGTGCTATTACTAATCATAATGTAAATATTAAAATGTGTTTAATTTTAAATATGATTGAAAGGACAATCCAATTCATACCATAAGACCATCCGTTGTATAGTTGCTGCATTAGCTACCAACAGACTTTTGAGCCTCATTCAAAATACTGAATGTTTCCCTTAAAACCCTGGATGGCATAGCATAGGGATATGTCAGGCAACAGAGCTGTGTTGGTGCAGTGTTAGAATGCAGTACTGTAGATTACTTCTGCCTGCAATTTGGCAGTTCGATTCTCACCAGCCTCGAGGCTGATTCAGCCTTTCATCCTTCCGAGGTCAGTAAAATGAGGACCCAGATCGTTGGGGGCTATATGCTGATTCTCTAAGCCGCTTAGAGTGGGCTATAAAGCACTGTGAAGCGGTATATAAATCTAAGTGCTATTGCTAACTCCTTAGCAGAATTATAACCCCTTATAGTATGATTTTGTGAAAATGGATCTTTCTCTCATTCTCCAGAGTACTGATCTAAGAGTAAAGACTGCCTGTGAGTCCTTCAAGGACAGAAACCACTTGCTTGTCTGACTTTCTTCTGTTACTGCTTTTATGTACTGCAACCAGATGGAAGGAAGGAGGGAGGGAGGGAGAGAGGGAGGGAGAGAGAGACTAATGATATTCCATCAAGTCATTGTTGACTCTTAGTGACCAGATAATAAAACACATTTTTTCAGCTGCTGCACTGAGAGGATTGGTGTTAGAGGGACATGAATTCAGGATTCCTTTTTCAGAAATATTATTTGTTCTTCTAGAGGCAGTAAAAACACTGAGGCTGACAATGGGGTGGATGTAGATGTATGCTACGTTAGGGCAATACCCTAAAAAGTAAAAAAAAACAACACATATTTTTTCAGATTTATGTATCTGGGTTTTAATCTTCCCGTTGATCTGTAAAGTTACTGAATATTCATATGCCCAGTAGCAGTGTTTGTGCCTATGAAGATTTGTTTATCATTCGTAATGTACTCTGGGGATGGTGCAAAGATTGTTCTTTCCATATGATATAATGTCACCATGTTAAAGATAAATAGCAATCAATAGTGTAAGTGTATATCAGCAATTTCTTGTCCGATTACTTAAGTGACAGTTGTGGAATTTATATTTTACGAAGATTCCCTGTTAAACATTTTAGAGTTTTCCTCTATAATGTATATGTTTACTCACTTATGCACATAGATTTATAATTAATTTCCTATAGGTGGATGAGGAGAACTATCTTCTTCTCGTTGTGCCATATCCATCATCGGACGTTGGCGATCATGTTGGCGATCCTATTTGTATCAACAGCCGCATGAGTGCTGTTGAGTTTTGTCCAAACCAGTCCCTTAGATTTTGAAGCCATGATGAGGAGAACTATAGACCGATATAAAGCTATAGTCTATGAATGCAGATCATCCACTTTTGAGTCTCTAGGTCCTGATTCTGTGATGCACCAAAATTTTCAATTTTATGCCTGCGATTATTAATTATGGTTCATGTGGACTTGTCAGCATTCAAAACGGAATGAATCTTTTACGTGATTGACATCATTATTCTGGTGTTATTTCTTGTCTACATATCTTTCTATTAGGCTTAAATATTTAACAGTTCCATTTGTCTTAACACTTTTATGCTGTGTGTCTGCTTAGGTACTGCAATACATTTTCTTACTGGTGCCATTTCAGCTTTTCTTACTGAGATTTTGTGAGGATAGTAAGCCTGGACTATTTAAGTGATTGTTTGGTGAATATTATTTTGGCAACCAAGTTGCTCAGTGTTTTGAAGCATATGATTACCATACGATCCAGTTGTTTTCATGTGACTGTTTTTTGTAAACTGCTGCGAGTTGCAAGAGCTAGGCAGGATATAAATAGCTGCAAATAAATTAACAAATACACAAATAAATGTATGTCATGAAACTCTCTCCTTGGAAAGACACACCTGGACCAGCTTTATTGTTGCTGTACAAAACTTCAGAAGAAAAAAAAAAGCTCTCCCAAAAAGAATGAAACAACAATATGTAAAAAGAAAAAACAATCCAACAGAGCAACAAAAAGGAATGAAAAGTTTACACAAGCGTATTTGTGTAGTTGCACAATTATATAATTAAATCTCTCTGTGCCTGTGAAAATACACATGGGGGAGGGGGAGGAGAGAGAGTATAGATTGATCTTAAGCAGAAATAAAAAAAAACATTTGACTGCATTTGTACAGGCAAAGATAATCTATCAAAAAACCATTTAAATGAGGAACAGATCTGACTAAATGAATAAAGAAACCAGGAAAGCAAATAGGAGTTTGCAAGAAGTTCATAGGCGAGGCACTTTCCTTTTCATTTCCTTTTCCTTTCTCATCTTCCATACCTGGATAATCCTAAAACAAAGAGCAGCTTCTGGAAGCTCACAAGCCTGAGCAAAGAGGTAAGATATGCACTGGACTTTGGCTGGGGGAAGCAGTAGCAGAAGGCCCAAGCATTGTTAAGATCTGCTAGATATGTGCAGTATTTAGTCTTCCTAAGACCACTGGGAGCCCTTGTTCCCATCCTGTTTGGAGCATGGTAACACATTCTACATGGGCTTGCCCTCAAAGACCATCCAGAATGTAATAGTGTGTGCACTACTGGACGCTCCACAATTTGTGTTATACCACTGCTGTCTGAGCTATTCATTCATTCATTCATTCATTCATTCATTCATTCATTCATTACATTTATATGCCATCCATGCCACTTTGCAAAGCCGCTCTTGGTGGCTTACAATTAAAATCATAAATACTAAAACATTAAAAATATTAGATACAAAGCTCGGAAACTTATGAACTACATTGGCTTCCGGTTTGTAGTTGCAATTCCAAATCCTGGTTACCCTTTTTTAAAGACCTGCATGGTATGGAGTCAGATTATTGGCAGGACTGCCTCTCCCTATCTGCCCATTCTACTAGGTTAAACAGGGCGGGTGCACCCCAGTCCCTATTCTTACATGTTGTCATCCAGTGGAACCTAAAAAGTATGCATTATCTAGAGCAGCCATGCCCTATAGAGCACACTTCTCCCTACAATCTAGCACATTCTCAACTTTCTGGAAAGCCTTGATTCCTCTGACAAGCTTTAGGATACAGAGAAGCTGGAGCCCAGTGAAATTGAATATGGATTTATCAAGGAGTGTTTGCTTCGGGCGTGGTGACATTTTTGCTATGTTTTTATGCATGGTTTATTTTATTTTATTGTTGTTTTGTAGAATACTCAGGATCACGGCATATTAGATAAAGAGAACCCAAACCACACTAATTTCAAAGTGGAACTTTGCATCCTTCCTGGAATAGAGAGCTGCATTGTATGTGAAGAAAAAAAAATGCTTTCACAAAAATTCAGGAATTGGAGCATGGAAATCCTGCTGAAAAGGTTTGGTAAAGAATAAAAGGATTGAGCAATTGTATTTATTTATTCATTTATTCATTCAATGTTTATGTCCACGTGATTCAAAACAATTTCCAACAAATTTAAACACTCAGAACAAAAGAAAGTGCAGCCAAAGAAAAATCATCTCCATAAAGCATCATTTAAACCGTTTCAGAGTTGGATTTACTCAAAGACTTGGCCCAATGCTTGCAGGAACAGCTATGTCTTCAGGGCTTTCAGTAGGCCACAGTGAAGTAGGTTCAGGCTAGATGTCAGGAACTACTTCCAAACTGTATAAGTTATCAATAAAGGAGAATGTATTTAGCTCAGGGTTGAAATGAAGGGTCCTTGGTGGTCTCTGAGCTTGGTTGTTTTCTTGCAGATAGTTCATTACCCAAACTAGGTAACATGCTCTGATAATGTTAGAAACTGCAAGAAACTGTTTTCTGCAAGAAAACAAGCACGCTCAAAGCCCACCAAAGACCCTGCATGTGTGAGTTATCCGTCACTGCAAAAAGCTGCTGCATAAAACATGAGTTTTCCTTCATTAAAGATTTTCAGTGAGAGATTAGATGATCATCAGTAAGAAATACTCTGATGAATCCTGTGCTGGTTGATTCATGATCATTGGTTGATGATTTGAGATGATTTCTAAGATTATTTTCAGTCCTATGATTCTGTTATTCTATGATCTTTCATTCAATGAATATTTCAGAGTTCCTTATTTCAGAGTTCCTTATATTAATTTTTCAGCCACAGTAATTTCACGCATTTTTAAAATGCTATTGAGCCAATGAAAATGGTTTGTTTTTACAGTTTTTACAGTTTGCTCCAATCCAAGGATTCTGAGCAGGCTACAACAGAGTAGAAGATTAGATGAGAGAGAGAGAGAGAGAGAGAGAGAGAGAGAGAGAGAGAGAGAGAGAGAGAGAGAGAGAGAGAGAGA
>JANHFL010003716.1:22030-42629 GCA_032468155.1 Oxyrhabdium leporinum | reverse complement strand
AGTCGGCATTTCGCCGCCGATGGTACCCCCAGCAGGCCCTCTCTGTGTGACCGCACGGGACGTCGGGGGGGAGTGGATATTATCACAATATACAAAAAGTCTGATTTTATTTTTATTTTACTTTTTGCTTAAATATCATCAAGGTAGAGACCTTCTGGATTTTGACACACCATTATCAATAAATACGCAATTTTTATTTTTCCAATACAACCATATCTGAACACATTGTACCTAACATCTTGGTATTTAATTCTGTGAGTTCAAGGAACTTTGTTTTCCTGATAAGACTTACAATTGTTACCAGATATTTTAAAAGTAGTGGGCTAAAACTGATCAGTATTACACGTTAACATGAAAATGATTATTATTTTGAAAATCTGTTTTAGCAATAGCAATAGCACCTAGACTTATATACTGCTTCACAGTGCTTTACAGCCCTCTCTAAGCAGTTTACAGAGTCAGCATATTGCCCCCAAAAAATCTGGAGCCTCATTTTACCGACCTCGGAAGGATGGAAGGCTGAGTCAACCTTGAGCCGGTCAGATTCAAACTGCCAAATTGCAGATGGCAGTCAGCAGAAGTAGTCTGCAGTACTGCATTCTAACTACTGCACCACTGCAGCTCTTTAGCTCTAACTCCCACAAGTTTACCTAGCTCTTATGGAAAGAGCTTATATTTTTCTGAATTCCAAAACAGAATTATTTCTGTGGTGTACATAGCTTGAATATGACTCATTCTGAATTTGTAAACAAGCTGAACTGACTTTTGTTAACCAAGTTTTGTTAACAGGAATAATTTTTATACAGAACCCAATTGTTTTAGAAATAATTTCTTTATCAAAAATTAATAAGTCAAATAATTAACTTTCTCTTAAATTTTGTAACAAGATTATGAATATAATATGCACATCAATTAAAAAAACTTTCGTGTCACATGTAACGATAAAATATATCCAAAATTATACATTTTGGGGATATAATGGAAGTTTGAAAATGTGCATTTTCTAGAAAAAAACATACATTTCTGAAAACTTCCTGTTCTTTAGTCTCTAAAGAATCTGTGAGCTATAGAATATAAAAGAATAGATTAATTTTCACAAACCAGATCACTCCTATAAATTAATGAGACAGGTTTATTTATTGAACTTTTATGTTAAATATTCTTCATGAAAAGTAGTTCAATAAAAACATATCTTGAGGTTTTCATATTTTTAAAACATCATCCAAAGAAGCAGGTGAATCCTTGTGTCATTAGCACTATATTTATTACTATATATATATATATATATATATGAGGATTATCTGGGTCATAAGGAAGTACATTTATAGCTTTTCTTGGGATATTGAGTGGTAATTTGTTCCCTTGACACCTAACCTGAGGTCAGTTTCAGCAGTGAAAAACATATTTTTACAGGAAATGAAATGAAAGCACACAACAGAAGATTAATATAGCTTATGAAACCTGAATAAAAAAATGCTACAGAAAAATGGCCAACAATGTGTATTATGTATCAAGAACACAACAGTGTGCTGTAGCCAAGGAGAAGTGTTCAAGCAGTGTATTACTGAATTGATACACTGGTGTTTATGTGTCATGGAGTTATAGCCTGATGTTTTTGAAATGAGCTATTTCATGTTTCTAAAATGATATTTGTAGTTCAATGTTTGCAACACATCAAATGGTGTCTTATTTTTAGGCTGTCAGAATATAATAGAGTACAAGTAAAAATGGGCATAGATTCTGTGACAGAAATAAATGGTATATCACAAGATCCATTTACTATTAGTCTATAATTTACAATAGAGTTTTCAGTGCTAAGGCACTGGTACTGTATGACACAGGGTGACTCAGAAATTCATGTACTTTAATAAAAAAGGAAATTGCAATGTTTTATTCTTGTTCCTTCGCTAGAGAATTCAATCAAATAGCTTGACTTGCTATTAATCTTCATCTAGGTACAAAATATATGCATGTTATATCAAATGTAAAGGAATGTCACCACAGAATTAAGTGGAAGTCTGTCAACAACAACAAACAAATGAATGTCAAAATTAGACTATCACTCATATCTATTTTTGTGTAAAACTTTCCATATTCTTATATATTTTGCATGGGGGAGCAGTTTTGCATTCCTTGATGAGAGTCCCTCCAGAGTTGCTTGATAAGCAGATTGAGCATCTTTAAAAGCAATGCAGAAAAAGGCAGAAGTGAACTATTTAATACTGTTGTTTAGAAAACTATAAAGATATATCCATGAAATTAGTAGAAGTGAAGATCAATCGGGGAGTGGGGACGAAGACACATAATTAAAATTCTTGATAATTATTTACCCTATTCCATCAAAATAAAACACTTTTGGTTTGGGCAGCTAAAAAAAAAATGACAGAAGTTTTACAAAAGAGGATACTTTGGTTGGTGGAACAAATAATAAATAAAAGCAAATAAATTGGAAGATGCTGCAGTTGCATGGATCCGAAACAATGTTTTCATTCATTGCAATGATTTTTTGGGTGTATAAGGCACCTTAACCTTCAAATGGTTCTTCCCTCCTGTCTACCTTTTGAAATTTATGGTTACCATTTACACCAATTTCAATTTCCATTAATAATATGTGCAACTGCTGTACATTTAAAGGAATTTAATCATGTCCTGGTGACAGGCTTAGCTTAATGCTGGGGCTTCATTTGGAACTATCAAGTAAATTTCTTTTGAAAAGGTCAGTTTAACATTTCACAGTAGGGTCCCATTGAAGACAAATTAGATTTTATCCACTTGTCTTGGGTGAAAACACATTCCTTGTATCTGATAAAACAGGGCTGTCAGTCAAAAGGCAGAGGACAGCTGTGATTGCCACAGCATCTCATTAAAAGACCAGCTCCTTTTGCATACAACGTCAGTATACTTGAGAATAAAACTGCTAAACTCTAAACTAAAGAAAAATAAACCAGGGCATCATTTAAAAAAAAAATTCTACTGTTAATATTTCCTGTTATTTTACCTTCTTCCACTTGACATACAGGACAAATACTGTGTGCTTCATAAAATTACAGCAGTGCTTTCCTATTCATTTGATAGCCAAGCTCAAATATGGGGCTCATGCTTATTATTCTCAGCAATGAGAACTATTAATATTCTTAGACTACGTATACTCCTGGATGACAAGCTTTCCATCTTCAATTTCTTCCAAGTTAAAGCCCAAATGTTGTTCTGGCCTATTGAAAAACCATGACAACATGTGAATAGGCCTGTTAGTCAATGACTGCTCTGTTTTCATTCAGACTTGCATATGTGTTTGTGTGTTGTCTTTTATCACTGGTATCCAACCAAACTGATAAAAGAGACAGAAACTAAGTCATATGAGAAATGGCTGAAAATGTTGAATATGTTAAGCCTTCAGAAAATGATGAAAAGATCAGTTTTCAAACATCTGAATGACTGTTATACAGATAAGGAAGAAAGTTTGTTCTCAGTTCTCCAGAGGCAGCACTAGGACAAATGAGTGGAAATTTCATTTTGATGTAAGAAGAAATCTAATGCTTAGAACTACTCAGCAGTGAAACAGACTGCATCAGATGGTGGCAGGTTCTTCTTTTAAACAAGTAAACAGATGGCATATATGCATTCTGTTTTCAGCAATTTGTCAGAGTAGATAATACCCAATATCTCTTCCATGTTTATGACTCTCAGAAATCAGATAAGTATTTTTGCCTCCCCAACTGCTCTCAGAGAAACCTTGTAGATGCTAACCCAAATTGAGCTGTGGGATCCAATTCTGGATCAAATCATATTTTGAATATAAACCATTTGTTATATTCCTGAAAAATAAAATATCACATTTTTAGTCTGTATGAATTTTTTTTGCCTAGTTCCAATTTCCTTTTCAAATAGAGAATAGGTGCTCAATATGTTTGATAATATTTAGAAGATCTGATGTCCCTTTGTCTTTTTCTACATCAATTTGCTTAAATCCTGGAAGTTTTAAATAATTGCTATACTTGCTTGTTTCTATTTGGGTGATTTGAAAAACAAAGTTTTTTTAAAAGGGAAATGGAATATTCATACTACAATAGTTTGTTTTACATTGGGAACTCAGGAAAATATTACTACTCCTAGGATGCTAGCTGCTGGAACCAAAGCAAGTTTCAAATAACACATTCAGTTTTAAATATGAAGGAGCTTTATTACTTTTTCCACATTCATTACAGACATTGTTGCTCTTTTATTGTTTTTTTTTTAACATTAACAACATTTTATTATGGCAATAATTTTCATAGATTACAACCTTTTTAACAGATTCTATAAAACTATGTGTGAGTATAAAGCCACAGAGTGCAGGAGTTAGAAACTTATTTCTATTTAAATTGACTGTATTGAAACAGCAATCCATTCACCATGGGGAATACAAATTGATATTTACTAAATTAATTAGTTTTGCATTAAAAAAATCTTTCTAAAACTTCTCAAATTCCTCTGCTGTTTCCTATAATTATAAATAAATTAAATATTTTGGAGAGTCACTGATTTTAATTATAAATTGAATCTAAAGTTTACCATGATACAATGTGGAAATATATTGTGTACGTTGTAATCAATACATGAAAGACTTGGGCCCTTCACGATTTCTTTGCATTTTTTCTAAATTCAAATATTTTACTTTTGAGAAAGTTAGATGACGTTCCAGGATCTAAGAATGGTAGAAAAAGTACTTTGTTCATAATGTCATATATCATAATATGAACATACACTTTCCAAGCCTATATGTAAAGCAAAATTCAGTTTTATTAACTGAAAATTCCAATAAAAGGCAAATGTGCTTACACAAGTGTACAAATGAATAGAAAAACACATATAAAAAAAAGGAATTTTCATTCAGACTTTTCTATTAAAAAAGCAAATGGATAATGAAATAATAGAAAATAACTTGAAAAACAAAAAGCCCTGAGCACAAAACAACTCAGGTGTCATGAACAAAGAATGGGCAGGGAAAGATTTTATATATCAAGTTGAAAAAACTTTCTTTACCTTTTATAATAAAAGATTAGGAAACCCTCTAACTTGTTGCCTTTCACTTACTTTAATTTTAAATATAATTGCAATAAATATGGATGGCTATCATGATTTCTCTCTTCTTATATTATTATTTTCTTTTCTTAGAAGTAATACTGTACATTACTAACAATATAGGATTGGGAATTTAAATTCAGAGAATATGTCTCAATAGCAAAAAATAATTGCATACATTTAAAAGAGGAAATTGAAGTAACAATGGTTCCTGTCTATTTAATATATTGAGAAGCAAGGAAAGTCTAAACTTTTAGAATATGGTTTTAAGTGGGATATTAATTGAAGAACTGAAAATGTATTAAAAAATCAATATTGTACTTCAATTTGAGTACAATGAATGGGAAGTTAGAAACTATATTTATATGTTTCAATTATGTTTTAGTAGACTTTTCCTTCCTTCCTTCTTCCCCTCTCACTCTTATATAAGTGATTTCTTTTTAAATAGTAAAACTAATTATGTGGACCAATTTTTAATTAGTCTATTTTGTATTAACGCTTTTCTTTTGCTATGATGCAAATATTGTGGGAAGAATGTAAACTTTTCTTATCTCAATTGCACTTCCATATTGTTTCCCCCACCCCCGTATTTTCCTGATATCCAAATCTGTTCCTTATCTCCAGTTATTCCATAAGCTAGTACATTTACCATATGAATGCTGTGTATTTTCATATGGCATTGATTTATTCACTGTTATTGGTTTTTAAACTTCATATCCCAAAGCCCAACCTATTATAAAACTTGAATATATTTCTAAAAATATATTTGGTTTTAATTTTTATGGGTTAATTTTAAAACAGGGTTTTAAATGAATTTTTAAGTGTAAACCGCCCCGAGTCCTTGGAATGGGGCGGTATAGAAATCTAATAAATGAATGAATGAATGAATGAATGAATGTATTCCTTTCTCTCTCAATGTTGCTGAGTTTTAAGACCCATCAGCATGAGGCAGCATGACCAATAAGATACAAACTTTAGGGTTAGGTTCTTTGACAATAGCCTAAGGTGAAAGTGATTCTTTCCCCAACACAGTTCGCACTGAGTTCTCTTCAGCAAGATTTAAGCTAATGAGTTCCCCCCTGAAATTTGAATAGCTCCCACCCTACTAGTATTTCAAAGATCCTTAAAGGATCTTTCTTCTTTGTATTCTTTTATGGTTTTTTAATTGTTCTTTGTTTTTAAATGTTTTAACACCCACCCACCCCCGAGTTGTGATGGGTCAGATGACATGTGCATAATTGATGTTGTTGTTGAAATGAATAAGGAGAAAATTACAGTAACTAAATTATTTTTAATTTAGGATCTGTATATTATTCTGTATATTAGGGAGGAAGCTTTCTGAATCTCTTTCTAACAGCTTTGCAGTGAAGTAGCAAGAGTTTCCTGTTGAAAAATGTAAAAATTTGTATGTAATTGTGCTCTTAATACCTATTCACAGTTCAACAGGTGGAAGGCCATGAACTAATGAACTCTAATTTAGGCATAATCTGCATTTCAGTGGCTTACCATACAGGGCAACACAGAGATAAAAAGATTGTTGATTAATATTTCAGTAGCTACTGGCACAATCCCACATCTACCATTTCAATTTCTCATTTGATAATCATGAGTTATGGCTAAGGATAATTTCCAATGTCCATTTCTCTTTGGGGAAATTTGGAGAAGCAATGGGAGACAAGCATGGGCACCAATCTTCTGCTACAACAGTACATTACCACACTGAGTAATGGAAGTGATGATTATCAATTCCACATTGCAGAATTCACGTTCTCTCATGATGCTGCCCAGCAGCTGCAGTGCACTGTCTGAGGCCAGGTTCAGGACCATGAAAAGCTCCAACAGCATAAGTAGCACCAGAAACTTTGGGGTTTGATTCAGTCCTTCATATCTCCAGATTCAAATTTCAGAAGAGGAAAATCCTTGTGATTATCACAATTCTATCCTCTGATAAATTTCCCCAAGCTTTTTCTTTTCTTGCACCCTGTGAGGAAGAGCAGTCCTTTGTAGCAAGAGTTGCAAATTTGAAAGCACCTACTTCAGGTTCTTTGATTAAGGATACTACCTCTGCCTCGGCAGTATTGGGCTGGTTTGGTTTCCTCTAACCTAATAAATATGGATAATAAGAAGGTCAAGAAATCTATTAGCATAGATACAGAATGGGCATTTTCTGCAAGCCTAGGTTCTGTCTCTATTTTTATATCTCACATGAACAGGCTAGACACATACCCAAGCTATTTGCACAGAGCCAGAACCAAGCACAGAAATCTTTCAAAGTGAGAGGTAATCAACATGCAGTGATGACATTATATGTAAAGGACCTGCCACTTTAGATGTTATTTCAGGAGTTCCTTATAATGTAGCACCAGTTAGATAAAAACTGAAATAGAAGAGAGAAATGATCGACTTGCTCTTACAGCAATATTTACTACTGTGGAAGTTGCTGTGGCTTGGTAACTAAGAGATTGACCTAGGGACTAGGAAGTCTCCAGTGGTAAATTTCTACCAGATTCCATTTTCCCATATAACCATATAAAAATAAGATGCAATATTTATTGGACCATTTCCCATACTTGCACAGTTCAATATGTTAGCCTTTCATCTACAGCTTCTCTCTATTACTTCCACCAATTCATCCTGGTTCTTGAAGGCCCCACCCAATCCCTTGTACACACTTCTTTCCCTGTTTTGGTGGGCAATAAGTAAAACATTAGGTGGAACTTGCCTTTCCTGTATAGGAAGGTCAATCTATAATATTTGACTCACTGGGACTGCTATACTGATGAAACTCCCAGGAAGAAGCAGAGGATCTGCACATGTACACTTTCTGTAACAGTTCCATTGAGATGGCTGCATGGACTAAGCCTCTGACCATCTCTATAATCTAATATTGGTGTTTATAAGAAGTACTGATTCTGAAGGAAGAGGGGACTAGTTTGCAAGAGGAAGAATTATATTGCAATGTGTGCACTGTTGGGACCAGAAGAAAAGGAAGCAGAAGAAATAGAGGGAGGTGCTTGAGAAAAGACTAACTCCTGCCAGAGGAAAAAATGGAAATTCTCCTCCCCATTCCTCAAAGATGAGAATCCAGACAAGAGAAGTTGATAGTGTGGAAAAGAGACAAAAATAGAACCCTTTCTACCTCCAGCTAAAGAAATGAAAACTCCTCCTGAGATCTGTGGCTAGGATGAAAGAGAGTTTGAAATGTTAAAGGGAGAGAGAGAGAGAGAGACTTTGCCAACTTCAGTTATGAAACAATGGAAATGGAACCAGGGGCACAATATTTACCAATGTCAGCTGGAGTAAAGGAGAAATAAATGTTTCTGTCACCTCCAGATATGTAAGGCATGAAGAAAACACAATATAGTTTAAGGATTCATGGGATGAAGATCTTTTCTTCTCATATTGGAGAAAATCAATATGTAAACAAGAGTCAGGTGGCAAAATTGTTCAAGGTAGGGGAACAAATACCAGTTGGCCATTACTTCAAAAGGCAAAAGGAAAGGACTCAAGTTTAAAACCTTTGATATTGTTAAATGGAAAGGTTTTTATATGTATGGCTCCCTAATGTTCTGGTAGAAATCCACTGTACTTATTCAAACTTCTTGAGTCTGCTTGGAAATATGCAACTGAGAGAAATCTAGTCACCAAGAAGCCTTGAGCAACAACACAGAAGAAGATTGTCATTGCTGACTTCTATTATTTTTTTTTCAACTTCCTAATCTAGATATCAGGTTTGGAATTTCCTAATAAATTCCCTTTGAAGACCAACCAATCTGCTTAGCTTCTGAACCCAGACAGCCAATATTGCCATCTTCTGACTTGGGAAAAAAAAGTAAAATCATCATAAGCAAAGATTACATTATTCTATAGCAGGGATGGGGAACTATGGCCCTTTAGTCACCTGTGGACTTCAATTCCCCAAATTCCAGAGTCAACATGGCTGGCTCAGGAATTCTTGGAGTTGAAGTCCACAGGTTATAAAGAGGCCATAATTCCCCAGCCCTGTTCTATAGGGTTGATTACGTTCTTTACATAAATTGGTGTGGTGTGATGAAAATTAGGCTGACAAAGTCAACTAGACTTTTGATGTCATGCTTTAACTTCAGTTACTTTTAAGGAACTTTAAGGAATACTTGCCAATATCAATTATTTTACCAACTATGTACTAGTTAATAGCAAGTGTGTTGTTGTTTAACTGTAGTTCTAATACCCTACTTCAATAATTTACTGGCATTTTAAAATGTTTATATTGTTCATGGGGTTTTAAAATTTATTTTGTATATTATTATTGTACTGATGGTATTATCATTGTCTTGAGAAAGTACATCAGCACCATAAACGTGATAATAGAATCCAAATAATGATTTTTTAATCTATATACACAGGGTTGTTATGATAGGAATAAAACTTTACTTGTGTTACTGTTTCCAAAGATCTGTGTGAATATTATTATCCATGACATGGTCTGTTATTCTATCAGTCAGTGGTTTTCTCTCTTGTTTAAAACAATTCTGTTCTTGGCATCAACCTAATATTAAGATTTTTGGATCGAACATAGCCATTTCCTTAGTGACCTTCAGATTTGATTCTAGAAAGATTTTAGCCTGCAGTATTTTCACAATGTCCTAACTAAGGAATGTGATGAATCCTTCTCTAAAACCTTAATGTGCAAGTGAATAAACAGACACAAAATACTTAACTTCTTATTCTAAGTATTCATCCATTGTATATGGGTTATTGAAGTGAACTTAACAACTGCTTTGTGCTATCAGCCTAATTACAATTTCAAATCTCAGAGCTCCAACAATAACTTATTTTGGAAAATTCAGAAGCATGGTACAATGCTTCGAAATTAAGATGTATTCCACCAGAATTTTTATATGAATTTATCCAATTTGCACTTCCCAAACCTGTCGGTACCCGAATGCCTGCATATCAAGTCCACATTTACAAAAAGTTTAAGTGCCTAAAGCATGTGCATAAATATGCATATCAGTGAAAAACAATGAAAAAACTATAGATTGTGGGGAAAGGATTTGCAAAAAAAAAATGCATGTTAAATGAAAGCATTATACATGTACACGGATATGCAAAATAAACCATTTGTGTTGAAATTTGTTTCCAAGTTACGAAAGTGACGGGATTAGAAAAAGTAGCACCTGAGCAAAATTGGAATTGGAATATTTATTTATTCATATTTCTTAGCAATTTAAATTTACTGAAACAATCCCAACTCAGATCTTACGTAATATTAAATTCTTTACAAAAGCTGCAGCTAGTTATGTGGCCATGAAAGATTCCAGTAAGCTTCAGGTTAATTTTTGGGGGCAGGAGGGGGATAGCAAAATTATTGTAAGAAAAAACAGAACATATCACCTCCAGCAACTAACACCCAGAGAAACATGGATTAAAACCAGACAAACAATCAAACAGAAAACAATAAACTATACCCCAACAACACTGGCAAGGCAAATTAATTTATATAAACAGGGAGAAAACACCATACTCACTCACACTGACAATGTTACCTAGTCTGGTAATGAAATATCTACAAGCAAACAACCAACCTCAGTTAGCACTAGGGACCCTAGAGAGAATATAGCAAGGGGTGGTACACAATACTGTCAACTAGTAAGTTTTAGTGGTTCAGTTTAAAAGTATAAAAATATTCTTGTGAAGAGGGGAAATAATACAGCAGACTATACAAATAAATAATTTAAACTGCAATAAAAGCTCCTGTTAAAAATAAGTCCTGAAGCATGGTATGAGAAAAGGTTAAAAGATGTTTTCAACCTTGTTCAATAAAATATACCCCCCCAAAAAAAAAATCAGCTCTTATTCCTTTTTTGCCCATCACAAATGATAAAATGTAATGTCCAAAAAGATTTTGCTTGCGTTTTTGAAGGAGACTGCCAAAATAAGTAAACGCAACTGAGTGGCACAATATCCTTTTGATTACAGCATCAGTTCATAAATTTGCAGAAGTACCTGTCAGCCATTGATCAATAAATAGCCCATTTGCTGGAGGAGGGGGGGGGAATGCAAGAAAGCCAAAATAAGCAGACTTAACTTATTGGTGCACAAATTTTTGGATGAGCCAAAAAGGAACAAGAGGCTTCCCTTTCAGTAGCTTCCCAAGCTGTGTGTCAGTGGGCAAGACATTATCTGTCACTCTCCTCCCCTGCAGAAGGGAATCAAAGGTGGGATATAAACTTAGCAAACAAAATGAGCTAAACTTCCTAAAGCAAATATATATATATATATATACACAGGTGTGGGTGTGTGAGTGTGTGTATGTGGGTGTGGGTGTACTGTATACCCCCATCCCAGCAACAACACACATTCATACAAACCAGTTCATGGTCTCTATCCCACTTAGGGCTCCTCAGGCCCACTTACAGAACCACCTCTTCAGCACCTTCTGGCAGAGTGTTAGAGTGGGGGCCAGTTTAATGTCTGAGCCAGTTTAATGTCTGAGGGGATGATGTTCCAGAGAGAGGGAGCCACCACAGATAAGGCCCTTCCTCTGGGTCCTGCTAGATGTATCTCCTTAGGGGATGGGACCCACAACATTCATTGCCTCGCCACTCTAGTGGGTCGGGTAGATGTGACCTGCAAGAGACAGTCCCCCAGACAACCTGGTCCCAAGCCATGAAGGGCTTTAAAGGTGACAACCACCACGTTAAATTGCACCCAGAAGCAAATCGGCAACCAGTGCAGTTCCCACAGGAGAGGTGATACATATGCACACTGAAGTTTGCACAAAACCATGCAGGCTGCTGTATTTTGCACCAACTGGAGCTTCCAGTTGCTCTTCAGGGGCAGCCCCATGTAGAGTACATTGCAATAATCAAGACAGGAGATGGCTAGGGCATAAGTGACCATGAATAGAAATTGTTGGTCCAGGAAATGGCATAACTGGCACACAACCTGCAGTTTCACAAAGGGTCTCCTGGCCACGACTGCCACCTGCTCTTCAAGCAGGAGTCACGTCCAGGAAAAAACCCAGATTATGCACAGGGTCTGTTTGGGGTAGTGCCACCCCATCCAAGACCAAAGGTGGCAATTCTCCAAAGAACCCCAAATCCAGAGCCACTCAGTCTTGCCAGGGTTCAGTTTCAACCCATTGCTCCCCATCCAGTCCCTAACAGTCTCCACGCACTGCGAGAGGGAGGTCACAGCATCGCTTAATTCACTATGGGTTGAAACATACAGCTGAGTATCATCAGCATATTGATGATACCTCAGTCCATGGTGACGGATGATCTCACCCAACCGCTTCATGAAATGTGTATACACACACATGCATACAGTACATTCATACATATTATTTTGGGGAAGCCAACACTATATGTGATTGTGTGCAATTCAGTTTTGAATGCATTGAGTCTATCAGAAAGCTTAGCTCATTGTATTCCTTTATTTTCCCATTGGAATTAAGTGGGAAATAATACTGCTAACGTTTGACAATTTGACATCAAATCTTGGCAGTGCAAATCTTTAGCAGCTGTTAAATATTCTCAAGGGTTTTTCCCTCCTTTACTATTCCTGCAAGGCTGCAGTACATGATTCAACTGACCCAATCTACTATTACTCCTAAGCCCCATTGAAATTGTGGCAAGTGATCAATAAAGTGCTAAGTAGAGCCAATAACATTGGGAGCTGTGGTCTTTACTGGGATCTCAGTCTCTTTTGCAGAATCTCTCTCCCCCTCTCTGTTTCTCTCTCTTTCACACACACACACACACACACAGCTAAGAAAAAAAAATAAAATACAAGTTAACATTTTAACATTAACAGTCTCACTGGGATTGCATCTACTACATAGGGACTGTATAGATGGATGAATCCTCTAAATCCCAGCTTTCATGACTGTGTTTCATGGCTGAATCGAAGAGGATTATTGGACCCCAAATAATTCTTGGATTGTTTTCGTGCTCCTGTGTCCTCCAATGCCCACTCTTGACTCAGTTAATAATATCAAATGATCCCAATGTATACTTTAGGAATAAACTGCAATGACTAAAATATATTTACATGAGAAAATTGCAACAATTATAATACCCTCTAAAATACAAAAAGGAAAAAAAAATGTATCTACCTGGCAGGAGTGTGTATCAGACGGCAAAACTATAATACCCAAGAGAAAATGGGGAAATTTGAAAAGAACTTTTGATGCATCAGTCCAAATTAGCTTCAGCCAGAACTTTTTGTTCCATTCTTTCAAAAGTCGGTTCCTTGGACCAGGGGAGGGAAGGGCAGTAGAAGAAATGAAGAGGATCTCACTGGAATTTAGACAACAACTGGCAAGTTTCCCTTTAAATCAATGTTTTCTGAGAAAGGCTGGTTCACCCCTTAATTAAAGGGGGGAAGGGTAATTATTTATTATTTCCTCCACATTCTCAGCAGATTCTCCTAGAGAACAGATCCATCTGCCCAAGGCTGTCTATTAACTCTTCTGGCTTGTTGCATTAAGCTTTTTTCCCTCTAGAATTGATTATTCCTTATCCTATTCAATCCTTCTTTATTTGCTTAAGATTTCATCTTTTGAAGACCTAGCAGTATTATTTAATTTCCTCCTTTGAACAGCTACTTCTTGTTAAATGCAGATCTCCCCACCTTTGATTTGCAGCTCAAAATTATTTTTATCTCCAGCTTCCCTTCTTTAATCCACCTTTATTTCCACTTCCCAATATTAATTTGATATAGCCTGATTTTCAATTTCACTGTTTTATTTCGAAGTACCTTTGGCCAATTTCCTTCACTTATTTCAATTCTTATCTTTTTTCCTGCATCTATTGCTATGTCATATTAAAAGACAATAGCATGTCTGTTACTGAAGTATTAAGACCAAGTTATTCAATAGTCCAGGAGTTTTTCTACTGGGTCTTCTATTCTTTATTATGTATCAAACAATGTCATCTGCTTTCCTTTGGGGTGGCTTGTACTTTGCAGCAGTGAACTCTGAATGCACAAACCTGTTGTGTGTCTGACTGCATGCTTCATAAAATCATGATCATCCTTCTAGTTTTGATCAACAACAATTACACTTCTGTGGGCACTTGTTCAGATAGGTACCTAGCAGATAGGTACCAATGCAAGCAAAGGCAGGAATGTCATTTCCCAAGTCAAACAGGGCCTCCTCTCCCTTAAAAGATTGAGGCACTTATATTTGGAGGCCATGATATAAGTTTACAGCAAAGCTATCTCTCAGCAGGTTAGAGAGGGAAAGGGGGCGTGGCAGGCAGGCAGACAGAAACAAGGTTAGGAACTCTAACTTTGTCAGTCAGAATTTGGGTAATGTATGAGAAAAAGAGAGAGAGGCAGCCTCCTGAATGTAGTATCTGAGTGTCTGACTTGCGGTAAGAGAAGGTAGATTTCTTCAAAAACTGCAGAGTAAAATTCCGGGGGATGAAATTATATTATGAACACCAAGAAGGAATCAAGGTACCAGTGCCACCTTATTTAGTCACCACACACCTGCAGAAGAATCAATGGAGGATGAAACTCCAACTCACATTCCTAGGCTACTTGCAATACAATATGTATTAACTTTGCAGAGGTATTCATTCCCAGTTACCTTTATTGAGGAAGTTATTTGAAAGAAAGAAAAAGATCAATGGTGCTCCTCTGCAAGCTCTCTGATGATGCATTTGAAAAGGTAATAACTAATAATTCTAACAACAGTGACAGAGAAGTTGCTAAAGAAATATTGATTATTGATGGTACAAGAGACTCTCTCTCCCCCCCACACACACACACACGCACACACACGCACGCACGCACGCGTGCGCACAGAATTAGGGGAAAAACTGGACAACTCTCTTGATTATCTAATAGCAGGATAATTGCAGTAGGGTGGGGACAAAATGGTAAAAAAACAGCTCTCCAGAGTGATGGAGTCAGTTGAGTTCATGCTCCTCAAGCAAGGCTACCTGCTATATCAGGCCCACAAAATTAACTTGTTCCCTAGATGGCAACAAAGAAACCCATAATATTCTTACGATTTGCTGCCACCTCCTGCCCTTTGGGTTTTTGAAGGCCAGGTCTCGTAGCCTTCACTTAGAGCAACCAGGCAAAGTGCAGGTATTGTCTACTCTACAGATATTATTAACCTGTTGTAGAAATGACCAAAAAGCAGCTGAATGAATCTCAGAAGACTGTGTGCAGGTGGTTTTGCTTCAGATAGATGCATTGGATTAGTTATACACAGTAGCTATGACTCCACAGAACATAACAAATTAATCACATGACAAGTGAGTGGCTGACTGGGCAGCAGTATATCTCAATTCATATTGTCCTATTAACCCAAATAAAAGTGTGGGGGGGGAGTTAGATCAGCTCATAGCTAAAATTTGCACTATGAAGCACACATCTATATATGTCTGAACGTTTGTTCTGTGCCTGGTGCATTGTCCTTGCCTACATATGCCATTCTCGTCTTTTTAACCTATCTCCCATCCCTATTGCTGTATTTAGATAAGCCATACACATTATAGCTGCTTAAATCCTAAATTCCTCAAGTGCTTCGCCAAGCCTGTGTGCAACCTGATCAAACCCAGACCCGATGAAAAAGAGTCCTCCGTCAGAAGTTGTGATTGCTCAGCATGAACAGCCAGTGAGAGCAACTTGAAATCATTTCCTTTTGCTTTGCAAAACCTTCAGCATTTCCCTGCCATTTCTCAACATCTCAGCCTTCCACTTTATTGCTACTAACCAATACCTATTTGGAACCAAAAGTATCTTCATCTGCATTTATACCGCAAAGTGAGTTAATCTTTTAGCTTGTCCATGCTGGGGAATAATAAACCTATTCTGGGTTGTAAGAAAACCTAGAATGTTTTAGTTAAGCTGCCTGGCCTACATTTCTCCTGAGGACAGAGCAGCCTTTCTCTACACTGGTTATAGCCTCAATCTACACTCAATAGCCTTTGTCTAACAATTCATGTCTGAATGAATTAAGGAGGCAGCTCATTTTTTGCTGCAATTCAGTTCAACATCTGACTCTGGCTCAAGTGCTGACTGGAACATATTCCAGTATAACCACTGCCTTTAGAAGCAGCAGAAAATTCTGCCCTATTATCTGCATAGAAAATGAAAAAAAATAAATAAATTTCCAGTCGTAGACTGGTGAGATTACTTATTTTAAAAATGTACATACCATTCTTTTCATGTGCTGACAAACACATGAAAGCCCCACACAATTTTGAATCAATGTAAACAAAGTGTGACAATTGAAATACATAACATGAAAAGAACAACAGGAGCAGCCTGAATAAAAAGTTCTAGAGCAATGTGCAAAAAAAAAAAACACCACCCAAAAAATACCACATTAAATGATTAAAATATTTGGGAGAATAGAGACATCTTAGCCTGCCACCAGAAAAAGGGTAGGACAAGCATAATTCACTTGCAAACACATTCTGGAGAGAGCAGGGTACTGACAAAAAGGCTAGCAATTTGAACGGGGAGAGGAGAGACTTGCCAACTTTTTTTAAAAAAAAAGGAGGGGGGAAGCTTTGACCCTAATTATTTTTTTGAGTTTTTTTTTTCTCCTCTGGGTTTGTTTTGGAGGAAGAACAGAAACGGGGAGAGCACACAATAACAGAGGATTGCAGATGGAGGGCTTGCTACCTTCAAAAACAAGACAGTGCTCCCTGCACAGGTACTGACAACTGAGTGTGAGAACATGGTCAGAACCATTCTAGGTTCTAAATCCCAAGCACCCAGTGCTGAATCCTGCCTACTGCTCTACAGGTACCCAGGACAAAGGAAACACCATCATTTAACTGCAGCAGTTGTTCTAGGAAAGCCAAAGGTGAAGGCATTTCTTCTGAGATCAGCAATCTACTTTAAGGATACTCTCTATTTACTGCACCCATGTGGCTAGGGTTGTATTAAGTGGAATAGTGGAGACAAGAAGAGAATGTGGTCACAATTCAACCATTGACAACACTGTGACCAGTTTTTTTTTCCAAATTAATGTCCACTACATTTGTTGGATTATAACCCTCACCATTCCATCAAAGATGGCAGATATACTAAAGCAGAGGTCCTGACAACTTGTGATAAATACAATAGGTTGATGGGCATTACTTCAAATGGATTAACAAAGCACAATGTACCTGTAGAATGAAGTGAACACCTTGAATCAGTGAGGTATCTTTTTTAGATTTCCTTGCTTGTCTGTTTCCACTTCAGGGCTACCCAGCTACTCAGGAATGTTGCTACTTGGTCATAGGCAGGATCCCCAACAGTGATTTAGAGCACCTTCTGAAGTTACCTGATGCTGCCAGTGTAACATAAACCTCAGCAGTAATTGGGTGATGCTAGATCACACTGAACGTTTTCTTTGGGGCACTGATCTTGACTTTGTTTATATTGAAATGCCAATAAGAGCGGGTCCAATATGCTAGAGGTTATCTACCTTCATCATCAAGGAAATGGTCAATGAAGAGCATTGGATTTTTATTGCAGCAAAGCTTCTATAGCTTGTTGCTTTTTTAAGACGATAATCACTACTTCAAAGTGAAACAACTAAGTATGATAACATTCAGCATCTGGGGAGAGCAACTGATCACCCAATAGGTTTATTTGACTGCTGTAAATGAAAAGATTTGTAGTCCAGATCTGCAATATGTCCCCTAATTTAAAGAGAAGAAGCTGGTTGTGTGATGTAATGAAATTTTTAAAAACACTTTGGGGCATTATTACATTTATTTTGCATGAATTCAATATGACATACATAATTAAAAATCCATATGAAAAACATATGCTAGCTTTTTATTGTCCTCTAAATTAGATTTTGCCTTTAAGAGCATGGGCTCGGAGAAGTACAAGTTTGATTTTGAAAATGTGGTTCAGAGGGAATATAGACATGGAGTATGATTTATAATTAGTCAGTATCCTCCTATGTCTGATTGAGTGTATTACAGTTTGCTGACAGTACAAATATTGGCAGTAGGGAATGATAGAATATCTGGATACATTTTTAGAAATAAGCAATGTAGATATTAACCATTGAGCCCAGTTCTAAAGATCTACATAATTGTCCTGACTGTCTACCATATCATGTTCCTTGACATTACATCTACTGTGGTAATGTTAACTAGATTCATATATTGAATAAAGACATAATATGGGTTGCTTTGGGTTGTGCAGGTTCTACCAATCCAACAGTCACGATCTGTTATCCATGGTTGATTTAGGATGCTGCATGACTCAGCCAATTGGGGCTTATTCAATAAATGAGATTTAAACAAAACATAGTTTATTGTGATTGGTGACCTAAGCAGTTATGTCAGTGGCACATAAAATAATTGTGACTGTTGCATATACTTGTCTACAGAGGCATGGAATGGACTGTAGTACTTCAGACTACAGATGGTCGATCATTTTAATGAACATTTTCTTATCTCAGGTTGCATCCTATGCACGACGCTAAGTCTCATTGTATTTAGAAGGGCAATCTTCTAAATAAATAAAGAGAAGGTAGAAATTAATATTCCCTGTAAATAGAAAATCTGAACATCTGACAGATAACTAGAAAATACTTTGTTTGTTTGTTGTCCTTATTTTCTCCTTGCAGATAGTTTTGTTCATGGATCTGGAAGTTTATTGAAAATGAGTATTCAACAGTCCCTTCATCTGAAATGGTACGATCTGTTTTGCCGCTCATTTTTGTCCAGGCTTCAATCAGCAGCAATAATAAGAAACCCAAAAAAAATATTTCCTGGTTTATTATTCCTTCCATTCAATTGTGTCCAATTCTAACAGATTCCCTGAATAGGTCCCTGCAGTTTTCTTGGCAAGGTTTTTCAGAATGGTTTGCCATTGCCTCCTCCCTAGGGCTGAGAGAGAGTGACTGGCCCAAGGACCAGTAGCTGAGTTTGTGCCTAAGGCGGGACTGAAATTCATGCTCTCCTGATTTCTAGCCTAGTGCCTTAATCATTACACTAAACGGGCTCTCAATTCTTGTTTTACATATTCCTAAAATTGGGAATTGAAATTCTTTTCTCATATAAATGTAAAATCAATTATTATATCCCATGAAACCATTTTTCATTAAAAAAAACTTTTAGACACATTTATTTTACATAATTAATATAACCATACAAAACATATTGCATAAAAACAGCAACCTGGTTCTTTCTTGATATCGATAATAGATTACATTCTCCAGAGCATGGTGGTGTATTTTTGCTGAAGTTGTAAACCCATTCTACATCTGCATTCCTGAAAGGGAGATACATCTCCAGTGTTTCTATGTTAACATACTGTATTACACCTAGCAACATCTGTATGCGGCATCCTGATCATCTGAGGTACTCCAATATGTGTGTATGTGCATGCACGTGCATGCATGTACATGTGTGTGCTTATGTGTGTCTATGTGTGTGTATCTTCAAGTCAGTGTTGACTCCTGGTGATTGCCTTGTGGGTCTCTGCAGTTTTCTCGGCAAGATTTTGAAACCATTTTACCAGTGACTTCTTCCCAGGGCTGAGAGACAGTGCCTGGCCCGAGGTCACCCAGCTGGCTTTGTGCCTAAGTCAGGAGTAGAAACAAGGTCACTACCACACCAAACTAGCTCTCAATACTCCAGTGCTGGGGTTCCAACACTCAAACAAAATAGCATCACTCCTGAAACTTGCCTTGAGCTTCATCTTTTCTTCATGCCCCCAGCATGACATTACTCAGAGTATTGTGGGTCATGTAAAACTGTAGCATTACTACAGGTAGCAGTGCTCCTGATACTTCTAGAGAAATCCACCTGGGAATCTACTGAAGAAGGTGGGCAGTTTCCAGTACATACATGCATACGTACATACATTCATACATACATACAACTAGGTATATATGCCATTCCATCATTGCAGACTCTGAGTGGATTAGATGTTCCTCTTTTACAAAAATGTCTAAAGCTTTCATAGTCTCAGGGGAAAAAAATGAGATTCCATGTCACAAATATTTTGTCATTTGAGGGGTATTTCTGTACAAATATTTCAGGTTTAGAGCAAGGAAAAACCTCCACCAATATAGAGGATTGTGCAATACAGAGTGAAGATCTATCTTTGAATAAGGCAGACTTTGGTTTTCTGCTCTGTGTGGTGTGAGTTATAACTGATTTACAGATATTAGAGAAATAGAATGATCTTCTAAAGAAGTTTTAGGATGTCTTGTTTTTTATTTATGTTTATTTGCTTTAATTGTCTTAATGGTTATGATATTGTTTTAATTGTTGTTTGCTGTTTGCAGTCCAGAGTCACATTCAATGAAATGGGGGATTGAGTAAATTTGCTACATAATTAAATGCATACATAAATACATATATACATACATAAAATATTTGTGACAATAGTGTTTCAGCAAAGCTTTAGATATTTTTAGAGGAGAGCTAATACTGATCTCTATATGTGGGAGGGAGATAGAGATTAAAAGTGAGTGCATATACTGGAGTGAAGGAGGTGGAGAGAGAGAGAGAGAGAGAGAGAGAGAGAGAGAGAGAGAGAGAGAGAGAGAGAGAGAGAGAGAGAGAGA
>JANHFL010003716.1:10364-21930 GCA_032468155.1 Oxyrhabdium leporinum | reverse complement strand
CGGCCTCCAGAGGCTTTTCTCGAGTCTTGGGGGGGGGCGAAAATGGCCTCCCTGTGCTCCGGAGGTTCTCTGTAGGCTGGAAACAGGTCCGTTTCAAGGGGTGGGAGGGACAGGGTGGGCAGCGCCAGCCAGAAGTGGGATTTGGGGGTTCAGCAAACCATGCAGAATCTTTGCTAAGGGTCTGTCCAAACCCCTACAAACCCCCAGCAGCCCATCCCTGCTTGTATCTTTCCTCTAAAACTGCTGATGGAAGCACATTGAACCCACACCAAACCACTAAGGAGATCCTCCTTAGTTTAGAGACAGAAATTTGATTTTAATTACTGGCAGCTCTGAAAGGAATGTGAAGACTACTTAGAATTATGTTATTAGGAAGGGACATTAGACCTGATTGAATAACCGTGTCCTTAAAATGTTGCTTGCTTGCATCTACTGCCTGATCATTTTCCTTGGAACTTAGACCCAAAGTTCCAGTTTCATAAGTATTTCATTGGCACAAAAAGAAAAAAAAATATCAGAAAGGACCCAGGAGATTAGAGCATCTGGAAATAAGAACAGTTCAGTCTAATGTCTGAAATTGTGTATCCAGGCACTAAATTTGATCTTACTGACATCAGCCTTGCAACGTGGTCGTGTTCAAAATGCCGCATGGGACTTAGAAGATAGTCCCAAGCAATTGATTCTGAATCTTTTCCAAAGGAGCAAGGGAAGGATATCAATCCAACTAGGGGCCATATAGGAATTGTTGCCAAACTTGAGCTGAAAGCACTTGAACGCCTCTTTAGCATTAAAAACAATTGTTTGTGAGGTTATGGTGAATCTTTGATCTTTTGGATTTCATCTTCCACCATGTGGTTGTGGCATGAAATATAATGCTAAGATACTTCAGTAACTTTACAATTGGATAATTATTTAGAAAATTGTGATGTTTAGCCAATACTTCACTTTGGTGAAATTAGTATTAAGAAAAGGAAAGGAATTAAGGGATTTTTTTTTCTTTTTTTAAAAAAAATATTTTATCTAGTATATCCAATATATTTCAATATATTAGAAAGTGGGAACAAAACTCCATATGTTAGAGCAATTATAAACAACCAGTCCAGTTGACTGCTGAGATTTGGTGTGGCATAGCATAGCAGTTTGAGAGCCAGTTTGGTATAGTGGTTAAGGCATCAGACTAGAAACTGGGAGTTCTCCTCCCATCTTGGACACAAAGCCAGCTGGATGATCTTGGGTCAGCCATTTTCTCTCAGCATTAGGAAGGAGGCAATGGCAAACATTCTGAAAAACCTTGCCAAAACAACTGTGGGTCCTTGTCCAGGCAGTCTCTGAGAAACTGATACAATTGACATTGGGGGGGGGGAGTGCCATAGTTTAGGTGATGGGGAATGCCTTGGAAGACCTTGATTCAAGTTCCTCCTTGGGCAAAGAGCAGATCAGGTGACCATGGTCCATTCCTCCCCTTCTCAGCCCATCTTCACAGGATTGCTTTGGCTAGGATAAAATTGGAGGAGAGTTTCTTTATTGTGCATGGTTTTAAGCTCTCAAAAAAGGAACATGGGCTATAAATGCAATAATGATTTTTTTAAATAAATACAAGCAGTTCTTAAAATGTTTATATAATAATTTGTTAAAAAAAATAGATTTTGAATAATCCCAAACTGCCTAGTACTAATATAAATATTTTATTCCTATTCTTGGTGTGTAATGGTACAAAAAGTCTAGGAAATGTTTATTTTATTTATTTATTTATTTATTGAATTTATATACCGCCCCATTCAGAAGACTCGGGGCGGTTCACAGCTTCAATTAAAACAAACACAAATATACAGGTTTAAAATAATTAAAAGAGATAATAATGTAAAATATTGCAGATTTACAAGGACAATGGGTATTCAACAGGTTAGAAGTATTAACAGTAACAATTCTGCAGTTACTGAACTTAAGATTCTAAAGCTTTGTGTGATGTAACATGTTTGAATAATTTAAGGTAGATCTCAATGATGTTGAAGGATGTTCCTTTAGTGAACTGTGGAAACAACAACTACCTACATGCCCTTCTAAAAAGAAACTAGGAGCTTTAATTCAAAAGAAAAGGGATCACACACACACACACACACACACCATTTAATATTGATACTGCTCAAGCTAAGACTGTCCTTAATGAATATGTATTGGCTTTTTATTATAGCTTCTGCCATGGTTTGTTTCATATTTATAACTTGGTAGCCATTTTTCTCTGAAGCTATTTTCATAAATTTAGTTCCATAAGGGATAGATCCTTTATATTCTTGCCCAAGAAAAAGGAACAAACTTGGACTTAATATTGCTTCCATAGTTGGATTATTTGTGTACATGAGTTGGCAAGAAAGTGAGTGTACTGCTAGTGGTTTTACAGAAGATTGGGGAGAAGGAGTTATATAGTGGTAGGTATCTCTCTGATGTGCATAGAACTTTATATTGCCATAGGATGGTTGCATGTGTGATACAGAATTAAGTAAGCATTTATTTTGGTCCCTAAAGGATTATACTTGGGTCATACTTTGTTTTATTCTGTTTTTGGTGGGACATCTAGGTAGAGTCAGATGATCTTTCTCGTGTCTAATCTAAAATTTTCAGATAGTCTCATTGCCACCCAGTATAAAATAGTCATGGATAATATATTTTTGTTTGAAATAGGCAAAGCATTCCAAGTATAAGCTAAGAAAGATTTGTCCTTGACAAATCCCAGAGAGATGAGAGCATCAAAAACAGGTTGAGTACTGATGGTTCCGGATCTATATAAGCAAGTTAAAAAGTCCCACGGGACAGAACTTCAGTGCAGACGTATCTGGGAGGTTATGGTATATTTGTTGGCTTTAAAGGAATCCACTTACTCCCATCTTTTGGGAGTTGCATGACCGGTAGAAAAGACTAAGGTTTTTCTTTGTTTTATTATAGTCTTGAATATTCATTGTTGTGTCATATACTATTTTTTTTTATACAGCCTTGGAATAAACCCTTGAATAAGACTATTGTAATTATTGCTTCAGCATACAAAAGAACATGTGATCCAGTCCTGCTGGACTGGGGCAGAGCAATATAATAAGAGAATCATTTTGGCTTACAGGTACTGTATAAAGCTACTAAAGACAAGAACAATATGGCACCTCTGTGACCCTTGTACCTTTGTGGCTTCATCCTGTGAAGGACATTTTTGGACAGTGAGGGGTCCTTGGTGCATTCTGACCTTCGTTGTTCACTTGCAGATGTTTCATTACCCAAATTAAGTGACATCATCAGTGCTGGTAGGGAATGAGCTTTGTTCTCATTTTATATTCTAGTAATTTTTTCTCTCAGTGTTGGTGCGGATGGTCTTGTGGTTTTTTGGGCTGTCTACTGTTGGCAGTTCCTTGATTGGGGTAAGGTTTACTTCTTAGTTGTTGGTCTTACGTTAATCTACATTTTAGACAAGACCCTGGCAAGTCATGGAGTAACAGGGTGGTTTTCTTCCTCTGCCCTAGAGAAAGAAAAAGCAAGTTCCATTCCATTTCAATTGGAGAGGGTTCTTCTCAATCATATACTGTACCTATTGCCCAGCCAAGAATCTTGCTCCAGGTGTGCTTGGGATCTGTTCAATGAAAACAAATGGAGGAATGCTGCCTTGGAGGTAATGTGAAAGTAGAAAAATATTCCTGTAATAGGTCTCACTGAAGCAGTTTTAGTGAATCAGAAGTAACCATTGCAGCAAGCTCCCAGCTTCTGTTTTACCCTGAATTAATAAGCAGGAGTACCGCTGGCATATAAAGCACCATTGTGTAGAATTTCACCCCTCCAAATGATTATTCAGAAATGATTAAATATAATTATACAAGGCTTGCTGGGTTGTGGTTATAGTTCCATCCCTGGTCCGAGCAGCCAAGTATGGATGCACCAAATTGGCAAGCCTATATTGCTGATATTGGATCTCTTCTTTCTTTTACTTGCAACTGGCAGCCCCTCCCCACATCACACCTCTGTATGGCACACAATTTTCACAGCAGGTTGCAGCAATAGTGAGCAATTTTTGTGGAGCCTGAAATGTTGCTCACTTTTTGCTGAAATATGTGCATGAACAAAGTTGCACCTTGATACAAAGTCTACAAAAGTAGTTATTCCACAAACTCACACCTTGTATGTTTTTTTTTAAAAAAATCAGCAACGGATAAAATACAAAAAAGTGGGGGAAGAGGAGTTAGGAAAAAGAAACATTAAAGAAAAAGCAAAGTCAAGAGTGCACAAAGAAAGAAAAAGAAGAAAGGAAAAGAAAGAGGGATTTAAGGCAGAGTTATCTTGTGTCTCTTTTTCATGCTTCTCTACTACCTTGGATTCAAGAATCTATTTTGTAATAATGGCCCTGTTTCTTTTCTCCTCTGCATCTTTCCCAAGTTCTGTTAGGCATTCTATCATAGTCCAACCCCCAATTAAACAATGACAAAGCTTCTGCTGTTGATCTGATTCCAGCAGGAGGCCTTAAACTGTATTCAGAATGATGGTGCCTGTGTTGGCCTTGATATTCACTCACATAGATCAATCTATCCAGATGCTTAAGGAGTGAAAACTCTCTATAACTATCCCCATTTATATATATATATATATACACAAAGGCTGACATGTCTAATGCAGCTAACTATTGATTAATCAGACTATTATGTATAGTAAGCAAATCATATGCCAGGTGTTTTAATGTGAAGTTGATGGATTGGACAACTCAGGGAAAGATCTATGGAACAAGCTGGCTTGTAATTTTTAATGAAGACATCAGCCATCAGTATTGGCAGGAGAATATTGTAGATGCCTTGAGGGATCTGTTATACCACCTTCATTGTTTTGAAGGTGGTTTTCAATTTGAAATATTGTGAAAAGTTATGGTAGAAATCAGCCTGTTCCTTATATCAACCACTGTTTACTGTGCTGTTGATGATCTCTATGAAGATATATTTATGCAAATCAAATATGATTCTGTTAGTGTCATCACACATCACAATCCCCAATGCAAAAAGTGGCTAAGCAGGGTTGTATTCTTATTACCTTCCTATTTTCCTTCTGTGTTCATATGAATTGTACTGGTTCTTTCAAAATGTGTATTTCATGCTTCTCTGTCAAACTTCAGATTAATTTCCATGCTTCTTTACATTGATAATATACTGATTCTTTCTTTGACACAAGTTGGCCTTTGTGGTTCTCTCCAAGCTTTACTATCAAGCCAAGGGGTTGAAAATAAATCATTGCAAATGAATGTATGCTTCTTCACTGATGCTGCCAGCAAAAGAGAGAAATTAATGGTTTCCATATTGAGCAGGTAAAAAAATTTAAATACTTAGGCATTCACTTCTAGTCCTCTACCTTCTGCAAGCATTAAATTTGTGAAGTCATAGTGTAGGCTTAAAAGTCTGCAATGGGAATATTTTGGTTTCTGATGCAATCAAACGATTTAATGCAAAAGTACTGAGACTTTTACTGTTCAGTGCTCAACTTCGCACTTAGTCTGAGATGTCACACTTTGAAATGATTTAGTCAAAATTTATTCTGCAGCAAGTCCATGGATAGAGTCAGGATGCTCTTGTTTAGCATCCTAAATCTGACTCTGTCACCTAAAATAGTAATCAAGACAAGCCCTGATACGTAGGTGTGAGTTTCTGGCTTAGCTGACTTGATTGTAAGTTTAATTCTGTTGGTAGCGGTGATGGGAATCTATTGCCAAAGGCATTCCCTTTTGTGGCCCTTCTGTTCCATTCTTAATATTGCTCATTTTCAGATGAACTTGTTCATGAGGTTAAATGGAAAGATTTTGGTCTGGATATACATAATGTAAAATTCTTCTCTGTCTTCTCTGTTGCCTCAAGGGCCTCTTCTATAACCCTTTTGAGATCCCCAGGTATATTTACAATACTACAGATCACAAAAGAATGCTCACACTCACAAAGATTTAATGCTTTGCCTTCAAGGGTGATGGAGGGAAGATTTAATAACATGTCCCATGCGAAGAGCTTTTAGAGTTGCTCTAAATGCTATTACTGAGTCAGCAGAGCATCTCATAGTCTACTGCCCTTTTACTGTATTTAATGAAGAGAGTTCATGCTCCAAGTGCAAGGGTTCGTCAGATACAGATACTCTGTATTCTTATTTGCAGGAACTTCTGTCCTTTCAATCACTAGAGGCCTCAGGAGAGATAAGGCAAGATACTCATTTGGCAGAATCTGGTCATTACTTTCTCTTGGTATACTGTGGATCTCTTTGTCATCCTATTTTTTCATTTAATTTCAATAAAACAAAAGTAAATATAAAAGTGTTCAAAGCCCCAGCATCATTTCAACTCTAATCCATCATTAGTCTAATAATGTTCCCCGGTGTTCTCCAACATTGTAAATATATGAAATTATTTATGAAATTAATAAAACTTTACTAATTGTAAGCATCCCAGTGTTTTCCTTGGTGTTCAAAGTTTGGGATCTAACCGGCAATCACCCTGGCCAGCAACAGCATATCATCCAAGAAGCAGGAGCTGATCATGTTAAATGCATCATCAGTTTATAGTCATATTCCCGCAAACAGTCCAAGTCCAACCCCTCTTGAATTCTGTTGACCCTTATATGGAGCCAAATTAGTATTAAACTTTAGTTGACTAGATTAATGTCAGGTGCAAACGATCAGGACGACAAGTTGCAGTTCAAAGATTGTTTGCACCATCCTATGGTATATACAAGAATCTAGTTAATTAAAGTTCAGTACTAAATTGACACCAGATAAGGGCCAACAGAATTCAAGAGGGGTTGGATTTAAGTTGTTTGTGGGAACATAACAATTTTAAGCTGATGATGTGCTTAACTCCTCCCCGACTTCTCTGCCTGCCATTCTACTGTATGTCACCTTGGTTAGCCAGACAGATTGATTATGTTGAAATATAATCCAAAAGAATAAAGACAATTTGGGGGCCTGCTCTATGCAGGTACAATTTTAAAAAAAGTAGAATATCTAGTAGAAATCAGATATATGATTTTATAAGGATAGTGTTTTGTGTCATGGCTAAAAAGCAGTGTTTGTAAGTGATTTACATTTATTTCCTTAGGTAAGTAAAATGTTTCTCTTGAATTAAGCTAAGCATAGATTCCAGAATAAATATGCAGGATGTGACATCTTCACAAAGTTCACACTGATTGCATGCATGCATTGTGGCTCATTCTGGCTAATATAGTCTATTTTAGTAACTTGCATTTGGGTCAAACTGTTCTCGTACAAATTCTTTATAAATATGCCTCTTCCCTATCATTGTTTCCCTGCATACCTCCACATTCTGAATACCTAAGCTAAACATTATAAGAGACAGACATATGATAGTTCAACTATCCTTTCAAGCCATTTACTTGTTAAAAATTATCATCATCATAGTTAAAAAAATCAAATGAAATAAAATAAATTCTGGCTTTAAAAAGCTAGGTGAGTTTTACAACACTAATTGACAAATCAAAATCAAACATTTTGGATTTAACCAAATTATTCTAAGTTCATCTATATATTTTTCGGTCCTATTTTAGCCTTGTCAATTATTCGGTCTCCAAAATCTTCATTGCTAGATGCAACCACTGGTTGTTCACCTAAGGAGGTTAATGGCATTCAAAAAATAAATTTAGCAGTTCCCTCAGTGACTTAGGCCTCATTTTACTTAGATAATTACTTGTTACATAACATAGAAAATCCCAACTAGAAAACACAGGTATGAACTTTGTCAACAGGATTTGACTGTTGCCCTTTCCTATCCTATTTGCCTTCAATTCTGCTATGGTTTTAGGCCTGCAAGTCTTTGTTAAATAACACAAAGCCCAAAGTAAAATTTGAGATTTGGCCCTATTTGATCTGCTATCAGAAAACAATGTGTAGCAAAATGCTGAATGCTGTGCACAAAGGCATAAGGATTGGATGTTCAACCAAAGTGGCTTGTAGTCAACAATAAAAACAAAAAGAAACTAAATTATCTTTCTAGAAGCAAAAGAGATTCACTGATCACTGGCCCTGCAATTCTCTCTTTGGGCCAGGGATGTGCAGGCTGATTTATACTATCAGAAAATCTTATAGAGGAAATTTTGAGATACTCTGATTGAAGTTTATCAAATCTTTCAGTCGGTCCTATTTAGCAGAGCATATGCGTTGGAGAAGAGAGATGGATTTGTATGAGCTATAAGTAAAGATGTTGCATATACCGAGAGAAACCTGCAATTTGGAGGTGGAACAGGAGAAAGAGGGACTCTCTTTTTCTTGTGGGAAGCCTACAGAAAGGACAAGCCAAATAAAATCCAAATTCCACTCAGGTGAAAACAAAGTAGAGACAAAAAAAGAATTTCCTGTTTGCTGTCTTTATTTCAAATGCGCCTAGGAATCAATAGAATAAAAAAAAAATAGAAAGAGTCTAAGCTTCCAGAGCAGCAACTCTAGCAGATTAGGACATGCACAGAAAGCATGCTACCTGCCTAGACACTGCACCTTTGGACAGTTCCCCTTCGGTAGATGAAATATTCTCCTTGAATTAATCACATGGATTCAGACTCTCTTCATGTGAGGCATGAGGTCCATACATATGTGCCCCCACCATGTTCCCACTCTGGTTGGGTTGCAATTCACAGGGAGAATTGTACTTCTATTGGTATGCTTTGGGCTATCATCTATCACAAACTTCTCAGGACAATAAAATCTTACTATGGAACAACAACAATAACAACAGAAGTAGATGCACTTGGTTTGATGTTAATCCACATAGATTTGTTTGTATTTTTCTTCCCTCATCTCAAGTGTTGAGAAAGAAAAGTTTTGAGGGCAGGGGGAAATAGGCTGTTTCAAGGTCCATTTTATTAACAGGGTATTTTTCTTCCTCCTGTTGATCCATGGTCTTTTTTTACAGGAGATGAAGGACAACAGCAAACTGATAATGATAAATTGACAGTCATATGCTACCTGTCTGCAGTTTAGAGCTGACTTTTTCCTTCATATCCAAGATCTCAGGTGCTTTTTATTTGCTTGAGCAGTAGCTTAGAAGTAGAGGAGATTTGTAGGTCAACCTACTTAGTCTTGGTGAAGTTCAGTGGCAGCAATATGAAGCCCAAATCTTTTTTATCTTATTTTATTGATATATTGTAAGCCAGTGATTGAAGCTTTTGTTGTTGTTTTTGTTGTTGTTGTGGCAGAAACTGCCACAAACCTACAAATGCAATGAGTGCTGTCTGATTCTGCTTGTGTTATTTCATTTTATTTAAGAAGGCCTCAATCATACTACCTTTTGACCAGGAATAGGCCACTGGGCTCTCAAAGGGACTCACTTCTGAATAGCTGCACATTAGATTGCCCAATGCAAAGAAAAAAATACTGGAATATTCTACAAGTGAAAAGCACAGTCTTCTTGTAGTTTATTCAAAGTAGTAACATCAGAACTAATTTCATTGGCCTGTGCAGCAACCTTGCTTGACACAGATGTAGCACAGGAATAGGGAAAAAAATATCCAATGGATGGTGCCTCTATGAGATGGTACTGTACAACGCAGCCAAAAAGTGAGACCATTAACGTCATTTATGAGGCCTCCTCTTCTATGTCCTGTAGGCGAATGAGGTTCCAGCAGAACCTCCTTCTGTGTACTGGACATGCCAGAAAGATAGGCAGCTGCAGAAGCAACACTACACCTTTTGTTCTACTGGTGGGACAAGTGTGCTCTTCATGAACAGCTTCAAAGGGGGAGCTTTCCTCAGAGGCTGTCAAAGAGAAGCATTTTCTGAGGCTTTGCATAACCTCAGAAGAAGAAGAAGAAAACCAAAATTAAATTGTTTTTCCCCTTTCTTCTCAGGAGTGGCTTGGGAAAACTTCCTTCAGCCTTGCAGTGACATTTAAGACTTGAGTGCTAATTTATCTACAGTGCAGATCTATCGGATTGTACTATAATGATCCACTCCAGCGTGAGAACAACTGCTAATTTCACAGAGTGGTTTCGTGAACAGAAAACAGGCTACTTTCTCTTTCACTGACATAACCTATGGAGGAAAAATGCCTTTTCTTTTTTTCCTGAAGTCACCAATGGCCCATAAGTGAATACAGATTAGAATGCATATTGATACAGCAAGTTATATAGCCATTTAGAAATACAGTAAGGAAAAGACCAGTCTGTTCCACAAAAGGCTTGCAGTAAGGAAGAGAAAAAGAGAATAGAGAGGAGGGAAGGAAACACTGAGGCGCTGCGCAAAGGAAGTATAAAATGTAGTAGTGTCATTTCTAGATTTAGATTAGTCCATTATTGCTGATGATTAGGGAAATTACACTCCAATCCACTTGGATAACATGAAAGGCTGCTTGAAGCCATGACTTTATGGCAAACGTGAGTTTATAGGAACAATTTAATGGATTACTACATATTTATGTTTCGACATTGTTTTGTTGATTACTTGTCTCAGTTTGGTATCACCCTCTATGTGTCAATGCTATCTTAACCTTTTTGAATATTCCACCAAAGCAAGCTGGAGGGGGAAAAAGTCAAGTATTGCAGGATTATGAATGGATGGATGCATGGATATATGATAGCTGGATAGAGACTGTTATATTCACTTCTTTCCTCTGTGCCCAATCTTTGTCAGTTACTCCTACTAGTTACCTAGGAAACTATCAGTGGGTACAATTTGATTGGTTGTATTTATTCTCAGATTGATTATTAAAGATGCGGGCAGTTATGGATGGCAGGCATTTTATATGCAAATTGCTTAACATTTTGAAAGTGTGCTATTTTGAAATAAATTATGTGGAACAAGGGATCTATCCATCCTTTAATAGGTTTTTAAAATAAATAATAATAGAAAGATTATTTTCCTGTCTTGTTTCTTGGCTATTCTCTGCGGATTTTTTATTTCTCGGTCTGGACAACTGGCTCTTGTATCTTGTACAATTCATAACAAGAAAAGAGTATATAAATCCTAATCAGAGGAAATTGTAAAACTAGAAGCAAGAGTTGGAACTAGAGATACAGGTAGTCCTTGACTTATAACAGTTCATTTAATGACCGTTCAAAGTTACAATGGCACTGAAAAATATGACTTACAACTGTTTTTCACACTTGTGACCCACTTAAATGTCTCACTTAACAACACAAATTTTGGGTTCAATTGTGGTCTTAAGTAGAGGACTACCTGTACTTTTCATAGTTTCTGGAATTACAATGTATTTGCTGTTTTTCTGACCTGGAAGTATACATCTTTACAATGCTCCATACTTCAATTTTCATTTCTAAACTGCCTACAATGTGAGTAACTGGAATTCACTGAGTGTTCAGCTTCTACACTTTACATTTTTTTGCCTTTCCCATCTTGTCAATGTCATTATTAAGATTATTTTCCTGAATGGATTTATTGAGGTGCATCTGCTGCTGAAGCACCATCATATGTGTTTTTATAGCAAATGTCATCAATAATATTTTTATTTTTTTTAATTTTTGTATTTATATACTGCCCCATTCCGAAGACTCGGGGCGGTTCACAGCTTCTGTTTAAAACAATGCGGATATACAGGTTTAAAATTAATTAA